>ML369378.1:55100-76082 GCA_005239525.1 Nicotiana knightiana
GTTGATATATATATATATATATATATAGTGACACTAACATACGTAAGAAATAGTGAACTTGACAACAAACATGTACGGTAGAAGGTAAATTGGTATTAAAGTATTTGAGTATTCTTCGTGGTAGTTATTCTTTGTATCATCTTCTGTTGAGTCAAAACTGAAAAATATTTTATTTTTACCATAAAAATTAGCAATCACTATTTTATTTAGTCAATCAACATATTCATTTCTACTAGCTAAAGGAACTCTTTATTTTCTATCATGTAATTTGCACAAATTGTGTTTTAATCTAATGATGAAAATATTTTCCTTATTAAATGCACTACTATTACTATTGGAGTTGACAACTAAGTGTTCTAGAAGAACCAAATCATCTTTTATTGGATGCTTTTCTTCGTTTCCGACACGAAGTAAGAAGGCACTGAATATTTGATCTTCTCTTACTTTTACATTTCTTGTCATTTGAATATTTTTCATTTTAGGTAAAGGTAATAAGTATAACTTTGGCAAGCTAACTTTTACAGTTTCTGCTTTGGTCATTTTTGGAACTACTGATCATACTTGACAGAAATCACCTCCCAAACTATTACTTTTCTATCAAACGGTTCATCAATATCTAATATATCTCTAAAATTCTGGGTGATTGTTTCGATCGTGTGAAATTAGCCAAAAGCACTTCATCTCATATTATCAGTTTTGCTTTCCGTACAAATTTAGTGCTATTGATCTGATTTGATAAATTTGTGATGGTTATTTCAGTTATTTGAAGAGGTATATCAAATCTAAATGGAGTTGTACGACCTCATAATAAAATCGTTACTGGTACACCATTTGTTCTTGTTGCTAACAATATCATGCCTTTTGATATGACATTTGCATGGCATAGGAATATTATTTCGATTCCTCCGGAGGCATCTACAAAGGATAATCCCGCTATACTGGGATCGATTTTTTATAATATAGTCTTGAAAGCTTATTCTTGTTCAGGATTTAGCTTTGATTGTGCTTCCTCAAGCACTTGTATATCCTTCTTAATATGATATTTTTTTCAATTTGAAAAATAATTTTACTCATATGATGAATTTAAAAAATAATTTAATTGGATTCTCTTGCTAAATAATTAATTGAAAGATTTAATTATTTAGTTTTAACATAAAATATAATTTATTTTCTGTTGATATAGATTCTTAATATTACTTCATCTCATGGTTGAATATTTAACCGTTATTATAATTTTATCCAACATAAAGTTTATTTTCAAAGAGAAAAGATCGATGACATTCCACTTTTAGATCTTTATGTTTGCAAAATCATTAGTGGCATTGGCTCCTATCAACATTTTTCTTTCTTTTCTCACACATTTATATTCTTAAAAAAAATTTAGTTGTTCTTTAATAACTTGGTATATTTTTCTATGTTATATGAAAAATTAATAATAAAAAACTTTATTTGAGTAGGAAAGAAGTTCAAATATAATATAATAATATATTATCGTGAGATTTTTTTCTCAATTTCAACACTTTATGCAGTCCGTTTAACATTATTTTTTTGGTCTTGAATATTATAAAGTGGTAATGTATTACCAAGATGGAGGATTCTTATGAAATTGATTTTATTAAACTTTCCTATATATTTTTAATAAGAATTCAATAGACAAGATTGTATTAATTTTTAAATCTCAAATATTAAAAAAATTAACATAGAGGTTATTGTAGTCCAAAAAAAAGTTATTAAGGTTATGTCATTTCCCTATGAGTTCTTCTGTTTAATATTTTAGAGGTATTTTGGTCTATCAATATTATATTCATGATTTTATAATAATATAGGCTCTCCCATTTCTAAATAGATTTGGACAATATAACACGTTTTCAAATTAAATTAGTAATAAGAAAATTTTAAGAAGTATATCCTAAAAGTAATAGGATTCCAAGGCTAATATCTATGCCCGAAAATAATTATACTAATAGGATTCCTAAAAGTAATCATGTAAGATTCCTAACGTGTAGTATTATGTCCTAAAACTAATAGGATTACAAGGCTAATGTGTAGAATTTCGATTATGTCTTTTTACTGTGAGTTGTTATGCTTAATAATGTTATTTTTGTAATCCAACATTTTATTCATGCTTTTATAATAATATAGATTAATCAATGCCAAACTGGAGGGAAAGAAACAAATCTAAAGCTAGACTACTAAAACTGAAAATAAGAAGCTAAAAGATACTAATACACCATTTACACACCATGAGAATCCTCCACCTCACACTTAAAACATGCAATACCCTTAGTGCATAGAAAACAATTAAAATCAAGAAGGGAGGTAAGGTGTGATGACCCAAAGGATCATCTTATAAATTAAGACTCCATTCCAGGCTCATTAGCCTTAACATTATTAATTTTATTTACCTCAATTTGCGTGCACAATCCAGACATGAAACCGAAAAGCTTTTATGTGAAAATATGAGAAATAATAATTTTTGAAATTTAAAATTTGGTTTTAGTTGACTTGGTTCAACATTTTGAGTGAACGGACCCGGATCCGTGTTTCGACGATCCCGGGAGGTCCGCGGTAAAATAGGGGCGTACACCCCGAATTGAATTCCGAGGTCCCTAGCTTTAGAAATCAATTTTTGAAGAAAATTATTATGCTGGATTTTTAATGAAATAAATAAATGAATTAATATTTGAACTCCTTGGTATCGGTCCCGTATTTTGGTTCAGGAGCCCGGTACAGATTTTTTATGATATTTAAGTCCTATCTATGAAATTTGGTAAGAATCAGAGTTGAACCAACTTGACAGATGAAAGAAATTTGTCCAACTTTATCTCATGCCATTATGATAATTATCAAGGACAAGAGAGGCAAGTAGATTTACGCGACAAGCGAGCAAAACCAAAATGGTCTTCGATTATAGTAGAAAGAAATAGGTTGATTGAAAGGAAGAAAGTAATTGAACCATACTAACTTGGTCAATCTTTACCTATGTTACTCAAGTAAACAAACCAAACAAGGCGTCACTTGTACTCTAATCAACACAACAAAACAATGAACACTATCATCTCACCTCTGTTAATTTCTTGAAATGCAGAACAACAAAATTAGATCAGCATTCATTACTAAAAGTTCTTCACTTAAATTCACAATTAACTACTACAAACTCGGTTGCGCACTTCTTCCACTGGAGCACACAAAGTTCTTTCACTTCATTAGCACAGTAGCATTTGCCTTCAGGCGACCTGTTGAGACCAACATCAAAGTGAAAAAAAAAATTGCTAGTATTTTGATAAAAATTGAATCAGCCTAAAACAACAAATTCAGTAAACATGTTTCAACAATGTCAAAAATTTTAGTTGACAATGTTGAACCGTCATTAATGACTTTGTTTGATCTCCTTGAAACTAGATCTTGGGATCTCCAGTCTTCTAGGTAAATTTACCGCCACAATGACTTGTTCTCGGTCATAGTCTCATTCCCCTCGATGATTTCTCAACTATCTCTCTAGTTAGGCCTTTTGTAAGTGGATCTGATACATTATCGCTTGACTTTACGTAGTCAATCATGATAATTCCTCTAGAGATTAATTGCCTAACGATTTTATCTCTTCATCATGTATGACGAGATTTATCGTTATACATAACGCTCCCAGCCCTTCAATTGCTGCTTTATTATTGCAATGTATGCATATTGGTGCCAACGGTTTGGGTCAAAATGGAATGTCTTCCAAGAAACTCCGGAGCCATTCAGCTTCTTCACCGGCTTTATCTATGGCTATGAACTCAGCCTCTATTGTATAGCGGGCAATACAAGTTTGTTTGGACGACTTCCAAGATACCGCTCCTCCACCAATAGTAAATACATATCAACTTGTGGACTTAGAATCAGTTGAACCAGTAATCCAATTTGCATCACATTATCCCTCAATCACCGCAAGATATTTACTATCGTGCAAAGCAAAGTCCTGGGTATGTTCTAAATATCCCAAAACTCGTTTCATTTTCATCCAATGAGATTGACCTGGATTGTTTGTGTATCGACTCAATTTACTTATAGCACAAGCAATATCTGGTCGTGTACAATTCATGATATACATTAAGCATCCCAACACACGAGCATAATCCAATTGTGATATGCTTTGGCTTTTGTTCTTTGCTAGTGCAAGATTCACGTCAATTGGAGTCTTTGCAACTTTAAATATAAGTGCTTGAATTTTCCAACTATTGTCTTAATATAATGAGATTGTGACAATTCCATACCTTGAGGAGTCTTATGGATCTTAATCCCCAGAATTAAATCAGCAACTCCCAAGTCCTTCATATCAAACTTCCTAGTTAGCATACCTTAGCCGCATTTATGTTGGCAATGTCATTATTCATTATCAGCATACCGTCCACATATCAGCAAACAATGACTATGTGATTTGGAACATTTTTAATGTACACACATTTATCATATTCATTTATCTTAAAACCATTTGACAA
This sequence comes from Nicotiana knightiana, assembly GCA_005239525.1. Lineage (NCBI taxonomy): Eukaryota > Viridiplantae > Streptophyta > Magnoliopsida > Solanales > Solanaceae > Nicotiana > Nicotiana knightiana. The sequence continues at coordinate 59,579 of ML369378.1, forward strand.
CATTGTTTGGTCAAATTTCGCATGCTATTGTTTGGGTGCTTATTTTAGTCCATAAAGGGACTTAACAAGTTTACATACCTTCTTTTCTTTACCTGGAACCACAAACTCTTCAGGTTGTTCCACGTAGATTTCTTCCTCCAAATCTCCATTTAAGAAGGTCGTCTTAACGTCCATTTGATGAATTTCAAGACCATAAACTGCAACTAATGCTACTAACGTTCGTATGGACGTAATTCTTGTAACTGGAGAGTATATATTAAAATAGTCAAGAGATTCTCGTTGTCTATACCCTTTGACCACAAGTCTTGCCTTATATTTATCAATAGCGCTATCATCTTTCATTTCCTCTTAAAAATCTATTTAGAACCCAACAGTTTATTTCCAGGAGGAAGATCACCAATTCTTATGTATGGTTGTTCAATATGGATTCTATTTCACTATTGACTACCTCTTTCCAAAATAATGATTCCGAAGAAGACATAGCTTCTTTAAATGTTCGAGGCTCATTTTCCAATAAGAAAGTCACAAAATTTGGTCCAACTGAAGTAGACGTTCTTTGATGTTTACTACGTCTCGGATCCTCCTGATTAAATGTACTTTATTTTGTTTCTTCCCGAGGTCGTTTAGATCCTTCACCAATCGACTCATATTCCTTTTTATACGGATATATATTTTTAAAGAACTCATCATTATCTGATTCTATAACCGTATTATTATGAATGTCGAGATTTTATGATTTATGAACCAGAAATCGATATGCTTTACTATTGGTCGCATATCCTACGAAAACACAATCAACAGTTTTCGATCCTATTTTTACCTTTTTGGGTTTAGGAACTTGCACTTTTTCAAAACACCCCCACACTTTAAAATAATTCAAGTTTGGCTTCCTTCCTTTCCATTTTTCATATTGAATGGATTGTGTTTTTCTATGGGGTACTCGATTTAGTATCCAGTTAGCCGTAAGAATGGCTTCTCCCCACAAGTTTTGTGGCAAACCAGAACTTATTAACAATGTGTTCATCATCTCCTTTAATGAATGAACTTTCTTTCCACAATCCCATTGGATTGGGGCGTGTAAGGGGTCATTTTTTGATGAATAATTTCATATTCTAAACATATTTCTTCAAAAGAAGATTTATATTCACCACCCCAATCACTTCTTATCATTTTGATTTTCTTGTTAAGTTGCATTTCAACTTCATTTTTGTATTGCTTGAATGCGTCTATTGCTTCATCTTTACTATTAAGTAAGTAAACATAGCAATATCGAATATTGTCGTCAATAAAAATTATGAAATACTTCTTTCCACCGAGATGGTATTGACTTCATGTCGCAAATATCTGTGTGAATTAAGTCTAAAGGATTTGAATTCCTTTCATCTGACTTATAAGGATGTTTAACATACTTAGATTCCACACATATTTGACATTTTGATATGTTGCATTCAAACATAGGTAATACTTCCAAATTAATCATTTTTTGCAAGGTTTTATAATTGATATGTCCTAAATGTATATGCCATAAATCATATGACTCAAGTAAGTAAGAAGAAGCTGAAATTTTATTATTCTCAACGACCATTATATTCAATTTGAAAAGGACCTCAGTGAGGTAACCTTTTTCTACAAACATCTCATTCTTGCTTATTAAAATCTTATCAGATACAAAAACACACTTAAACCCATTCTTAACGAGAAGTCCAGCAGAGACTAAGTTCTTCCTAATCTCGGGAACATGAAGGACGTTGTTCAGAGTCACCATCTTGCCAGAAGTCATTTTCAGTCTTGCCACATCCTTCAATTTTGGGCGTTGCAGAATTTCCCATAGAAAGCGTCTCTTCGGGTCCAACGGGAGCATATGTAGCAAATGCTTCTTTAACAACACAAACATGACGAGTGGCTCCAGAATCAATCCACCACTCCTTAGGATTTCCCATCAGGTTGCATTCAGAAAGCATAGCACACAAGTCATCAATATGTTCGTGCTTTTCAACCATGTTTGCTTGACCCTTCTTCTTGTCTTTCTTGGAACACGATAATATGCATATTTGTGTCCAGCTTTCCCACAGTTGTAGCAATTTCCGTTGAACCGCTTCTTGCTTGGGTTGTTTTTTGGTCCAGAAGCCTTCTTCCTCTTTCTATTATTTTGAGGAGCATCTTCAACAATGTTGGATCCCATTATTGTTGTGTTTCCACGGCCTTTCTTTTCAGCAACTTTATTGTCCTCTTTGATTCTCAACCGAACAATGAGATCTTCAAGCAACATCTTCTTGCATTTGTATTTTAAGTAGTTTTTGAAGTTCTTCCACAAAGGAAGCAACTTCTCAATCATCATTGCAACTTGGAATGCTTCATTGATGACAAGACCTTCAATGAAAATAATATAATTAGTACTTTCAACATCAGTATTAATTCGACCTATACCTTCAGCAAGGAGATCGTGAATAATCACTTGCAATTCCTGGACTTGGGTAATAACATACTTGTTATCTACCATTTTGTAGTCCAAAAATTTAGCAGCAACGAATTTATTCAACCTGGCATTTCAGTTTTGTATTTCCATTCAAGCGCAATCCGCAATTCTTTGACGTCTCTACATTACTATAGACGTTATACAGATCGTCCTCCAGTCCGCTAAGAATGTAATTCTTGCATATAAAATTAGAATGCTTCCACACCTCAATCACGAGAAAGCGTTCGTTGTCTGGAGTTTCGTCAGGCATAACATGAACATCTTCCTTAATGAACTTTTGTAGGCTTAAAGTCGTCAAGTAGAAGAACATCTTCTGTTGCCACCGCTTGAAATCAATCCCAGAAAATTTTTTGGGTTTTTCTGCCGGTGCTAATGCCGGTGTTGTTCGGATTGTCGATGCATTGACAGTCACCACACAGTCTGGATTCCGTTGTCATTCGTCATTTTTGTAAAAGAATGACAAAAACAAACGTTTAATAAACGGCGAAGTTTTTATATCTTCAAACCGAATAAAACTGGAGTAGAAAATAACGTAGAATTTAATCTCCAATGGAGTAGAAAATCGGCACAAAGGATTTAATTTCCAAAACGAGAGTATAAAACCACAAAGGTTTTAGTCTCCATAACAGTGAGCATAACACAAATACAGAAAATAATTAAGTTCCTTAAGCTTGTTAGTATACTGTATTTGAAAAATAATTCTAGAGAAGGAAAATAACGTATAAACGAAAATGTAGAAGAAACATAATTGAATCTGAGACCAGTGAATTAACAGTGTTTCCTTAAGGAACTTAATCTCCTCCTAATACTCAAGGTTGTGAATTATTTCCTTCTAAGATAGAATGGATTACACATTGGTGTAGCGGTACTTCAAACCTCAGTATTTCAACGAACACAATGATCGGTAGCAAATCACACTTAATGTTGTTTTTTTTGTAATTAAAATAATGTAGAAGAAAGGAGGATAATTCAAAATTTCATATCGAAAATTTGAGATAATGGGCTGCTATTTACAGCCAACATGTTGAGTTCAAATGAAGAGGTGCAACTCTTCAGAGGTCAGTTATGACTGTTCATATAAAACGGCCATAATGTAAATGGCCATTTACGCAAATTAAAACGAGAATCCAATACGCAGAGAAAAATTAATTTTCTGTTATAAAAAATGGATAATTTGGATTTAATATTAATTTTTCATTACAAAAACGAATATTAATAATATTACGTTAATATTTACTATTAACAAATAAATTTGGTCCAAAAAATTAATCAATCAATCATTTGACCAAATCCAAAGCTGAAGCCGAAGCCGAGCGATGACGGCGGCGCAAGACTTGCCTTCTTCTTAACTCTTTAAGAGCTAGAAGAAAAACAATTGTATATATACCAATCAAAAGTCTTTTCTTCTTCCAATATGGGACAATGTCCCTTTGTTAATGGGGGAAACTCAAATATTTTATTTTCCCTCAACTTCCCATTCACCCTCTTTTAAGCCAAAATAAGCTTAAAAACCCAACATATATATGTCCAAGTTTAGTTGTTATTTCAGTTATCATTTCAATTATTTTGAAATTGTTAGGCTTACCTAGTTTTAGAGACTAGGTGATGTCACAACATCTTACGGAGGAAAATTTAGGTCATGAAATTCAAGAAGTAACGTTCCAATGCCTGTCGTTTGTGGTATGTTGGGAAATTTGGAAATCCAGATGTTCAACCAAATATGAGGGCACCAATATTTCCTACAGGTATGTTATTGATCAAATCAACTATATCATGACTATTTTCTTAAACTCGGCTTTTCCTGCTCTATCTTTTAATGGGAGATGGTTGGAGGTAGCGCAAATGCGGAGAAAGTTAAACATAAACTTTTGATTAAAAAGCTTAAATGGGATAAACCAGAATTTTTTGAACTTAAGTTGATAATTGATGGTTGTTTTAAGGGCAACCCAGGACATGCAGGAGGTGGAAGGGTCACAAGAAATCATAGAAGAGATATGATAATGACTTTTTCAGATTATTATGGCAATTGCTCCAACAATAATTCTGAGGCCAATGCTCTACTATTTGGGATCGGTTGGTGTATCCAGAATCAATTCACAAAGTTAAGGTTAAATCTGACTATATGTTAATTATGAACATGGTAAAAGAAAAATTAAATCAAGCAGGTAATTGATGAGGATTATTTACCATTATCACAAAAACGGTAATTCAAGGACATTTTGTTATTAACCAATGCTATATATAGGGAATCCAACACGGTTACTGATTCATTGGTTAATTTGGGGGTCATTAATAAAAATATAATTATCTTCATCTACGTCAGTAACTTTGCCCAGCGAGGTTAAAGCCATAATAAAGATGGATCAAAACAACCTTCCTAGCTACGTTCATAATCAGGCCAAAGAAAAGGAGCTTCAGTATTTATCTTGTTAAAGAGGACTCTCCCTTATTTCATTTTAAGCATAGTCATAGTTTAGATTGCACTACCTTTTGTCATGGATATGATCCAAGTTTCTATGTAATTTTGTACTGGAATAATGTTGTACATTCCTTATTTAGGATCAAGAGGTTAGGCAAAATATTACTCTCTCTTTTGTGCAATTGCTGGGTTATCAATACATTGGTAAGGGTTCGCCAAACCCCCCTCCACCTCAAAGAGGCTTGAAAAGAATATATTTTATCTCAAACTCACGAATACTATACTGATATAGAAAATTAGGAGAAGTATCATAAAGAGGAAAGACACAATTTTTTCATAGAGCATGAATTATTTGTAATACTCTTTGCGGAGAATTTTACAAGAATGTATATGAGCATACTGAATTCACACATTTGCTCAGAATAACAAATCTCAATTTGACTGTAGTATCATTAATCAATTATTTGGCCCGCCTAATATTGAGGCTGGCAGGTACATTATCCTTGGAGAAATGAGGATATATGAAATTATGATTACGCTTTGCCCTAGAGCTTGATGAAATATAGAAGAGAAGAAAGTGTATCTTTCAAGGCACAAGATTAAGTGTTAGGTTGGGCACAAAAACAACAAAAGTACGTTTTATATGGGAGGAAGTCATTCTAAGTCTATACTATTGTAACTAGTATTGAGATTGATATTGGTTTTTTCTTTTGGGTGTGTATCTCTAATATTTTGTATTTTGTGCATATTCTTCAAGTCTTGAATTTTAATTTTTACTCTTAAATATTTGCGATATGTGATTACGATGATACATGAGATGTTCTTGTTTTGTGAATTAAAATTTTCTTTAAATGTAATGAAATTCTGCATTGGATATATTTTGTAAGAAACAATATTGTAAAAATCACCTAAAGAATATGCTTGACTTTGTTTTAATAATTAATTAGATTCACAAGGTGAGTTGAACTTTTATATTCAATTCAAAACCGCTGGCAAGAAGGAAAAAGAAGAGAATTAACAAAGGAGAGGCAAGTGAAAACACGCTCTATTTGGCAGATCTTCCCAAAGTACCCTCACCCCAATATTTATTCACTGATCTACCCTTTCTCCTCGACCCCCAAAATATATTTCAAAACCCTAGAACCGCAATATTCAATTCTAATTTCTAAAAGCTTTGTGTTCTCCGGGAGCAATTACGATCCAGAATACTCACAAACACTTGCAATTAGATAGCTATTTCATCGATTCTTCGTTAAAGGTGCGTTTTCTTAGCTTATTACCTTGTAATTTTTGGGTTTTTGTAACCCTAATTCTTCGACTTTTAGGAACGTATTGAATGTTTTACTTCATTTGGGGTTTTTAATTACCTTAAATTGAATAGATTATTTCTGTGCTTAACTGAATTTTCTTAAAATATTTTTGGCGTTTATTGTATTTTTTTTCTTTATTTGCTAAAAAAGTTTCCCGTCCTCATTGTTTAGGGTGTTAATTTCCGCAATATTCAATCGATTACTTCTATTTGATCTTATCGAAATTTCTATTTATATAAGTTTTAGGAATTTCATTGATTTTTTTGTGCTAATCATGATCCGAATCTAATTAAATATTTATTTTATTTTGTATTTTTTAGGGTTTGAAATTTCATAACTTCAGTTCACGACTTTATGAGATTTCATCTGAATATTTTCATTTTTATTGTTCTAGGGAATTTCGTCGAATTTATTTATTGCTAATCACTACTTTAAGCCAATTACGAGAATTTCTTTCTAATTTTTATGAATTTACTGGGATCATTTTCCTTATTTGATAATCAATCCTAATTTCTTCGAGAAACAGCAATAAACATCTTTAAATCTCGAAAATCTAAAAAGATGTTGAGCTAATGATTTAACAGTTGTGCAACTTGGTTCAGTGTTGCAATTAATTTGTAGGCGATTAGGCGTATTAAACGATTTTTTCAGGTAATTGTGATGTTGTGAACGCTGTTTTTTGGCTCGGGGTCTATGGTCAACTTTGGTTTGTCTATTTTAACTTATCCGTTTTGTATAATGAAGGAGGGTTGTGTATAAGTTTTCTGAGATTAGGTTTTGAGTTATTTAGCCCATCGCTTTGCTGAGTTTTTGGTATAATGCGTGAACAGTTAACATAATAGAGTTTTCGACTGATAGTCAAACATGTTCTCCTCTGGTCTATTTGAACTTAATTTTCAGTGCTTATGTTGTATTGGAATCTTTTTACAGAATTTTGCTTAGTATTATATCTTTTTCTCTTATCACAGGTTCTGGCTATTGGAATTAAATTTTGCTCAAATGAGGTTCAAAAAGGGTGATAAGGTGGAAGTAATGAACAGAGCTGAGGTGCCAATCTCATGGCGTGCTGCCGAAATAGTGTCTGGTAATGGCCACACTTGCAGTGTCAGATATGGTTCTAGTTCACCAATGCAAAGTGAAAATATCGAAGAAAGGGTATCAAGGAAGATGATAAGGCCCTGCCCCCCTGCAGTGCAGTGTGTGGAGACTTGGGCACCTGGGGACGTTGTGGAGGTATATAATGACTGCTCTTGGAAAGTTGCCATCGTGCTCAGTATTTTACCATGTGATCGTTATTTGGTGAGACTACTTGGTTGCTCTCTGGAACTTAGCATTCATAAATCAGGCATGAGAGATCGACAAAATTGGAAAGATGGCAAATGGATTTTTATCAGAAAGGTACATATTCTTTTTCATTTTATTATTATGTTTGGCTTTACGGAGAATAAGCTTGTTATAAAAGTTTGTAATAACTTGGAGTTGCTCTCATCATTTATCTGCTCTTTTCCCTGCCTTTGTTTTTAATTAGAAAAAGTTCATTTGACAGGATCATTTTGTATTGCTGTCTATGTCAGATCCCTTACGTTTTGTTTGAGTCCATATATGTTTTTAACTAGATCTTTTTATGAGAACTGTTTCATTTGTGTATATGTGTCTCTATGTGTTCAGTCTCTGTAGCAAAATGGACTGGACAAGGTATAGTCTGTGTAGCTTGAATAATATGGGAAGTGGGTTTGACCCTGGTGGTTAAGTGTTCTAGATTATACGCATCATATCAAATTATAAAATTATTAGTCTAATTGATGGGAGTTTCGGTAGCGTCTATGCGAAGAGGGAACACTTATGACTGTCTGTTTAGTTGTACTTACACAGTATTGTATTTGATGTACTTATAGTAATGAGCAGGTGAATTTTTATTTTATGCATATGGTGTATCTTTCAATAATTTGTATAAAAAATTTAGAGTCTATTTCTTCCTTGCCTTCCCTGATCTCACTATTGTTTTCTTTTGTAGGGTTGTGATCAAGCTGGGACCCAGAGATCTAACAAAATTTCAGCTCAAGATTATAGTCAGAAGATGAAGTCGCAGCCGCTGCAACTTGATGCACATACTAAAGTTCTTGGAGAAACTGATGGGTTAGCCACTGAAGGAAAAAATCGAGGACAAGAGTCTTGTTTAATCTCATCAAGATCCCTAAAGAGAATGTCTCCTTATTGCACATCTGGTGTTGATTCACTTTATGGGAATGCTCAGAAACTTCAAGCAATCGAGATAGATAATCGCAGGCAACGAGCAGCTCTGGTGACCTTACAGGAAAAGGTAGATGCTGTTGCTTACCCAAGAGGAACTCTGGGTGAAAAATACATGCATACTTCCATTAAGATTAGATCAAATGGATTTAATGAATTGGAGAGAGAAGATTTAGGTGGTGTCATTGGCTTTTTCCCTAGGAGAAGTTTGGAACCTAGCGATTCTGATAGTGATGCCTGCTCTGTTGGTAGTTGTAGTGTCACTAGTGAGAGACCAAACGAATTATTAGGTCATCTTCCACAAGTTTCACGTCGAGTTTCAGGTGGCCTTTGTAGTGATGCGGAGTCAGTTTGTGGTTCAGGTCCTTCAGGATATAAGGAGAAAAGTCACAATAATCCTCCAGAAGAGGAATTGGCAACAAGTGTTCATAGATTAGAGTTGCATGCTTATCACTGCACCCTGGTGGCATTATATGCTTATGGACCATTAACTTGGGAAAAAGAAGCATTATTAACTGATCTTCGTATAACACTGCATATTTCAAATGATGAACATTTGATGGAGCTAAAGAACCTAATTTCTTCTAAAGGTTCATATTATATCAAATAGCAGCTGCAATGTTTTTCTTTCTTTTCTTCTCTATGTTAGGTTCCTGTTGCTAAAAGAATTGTAAAAAGCTAGATGTCATGTTATGTTTTGTAACTTCGGAGGTTCAGTTAAATACAGTTGTTCTAACTGTTCACTTTTGTAGTATGGGATCTTGTATCTATTTTTTTATATTGGAAACATATATCAACATATCATGGTGAATGACAGTACTGATTCCTGTCCTTCTGCGGTCAGGGTTTTCTTCAGTTCACTTTTATCTTGTGATTCCTATATGCAGTATAGGAATACATTGCACACTAGAAATATCTATTTTAGAGGCAAAAACATCATGTAGCACAAAAATATACGAGATGTGAATGATGTTTTAGCAACTGCAGGTATAGGAGTGATAATACACTGTATCCTTCATTGAAATGTGTGTTAAAGTCCTTTCATACCTTTTAAATGATTGTACCAGGAGCTTTTGCAGACTAGCTGCCAAAATATTTGAAGGAGGGCACATGCCCATTAATGTAGGCTGTAGTTGAAGATTAACTGATACAAATAGTTGAAGGATAAGCCTAGAAATTTCTTATCTGATTATTTAGTTTGTACAGAAGGTTGTACCTTCAGATGTAATTTGGAATGTTGCTTAGCTGTATGAAATGGTGGTTATAACTGGGGACTAGAAACTTTAAGTCTTATCTACGTTTTCTGTGAATCTTTGTATATAAGCTCTAATTCGGCGCAACTTCCCAATGTTACTAATGGTTTTAACTATGTATTTGTGGGCAGACTTTTGCTGTCTATAAAAGATTTGGCAGCATATGAAGCTCCTTTTTGAGGATATTATTAACCAGTCCCATGCATATTCCAGGGCCAAAAATTGAAGCATCATCCCTTGCTTCCATATGTATAAAGATGATGCTGGGATTTGCGGCCATTCAAGTGGCATAAAATGGGGATACTGTATGCATCTGCTTTCCCAGAAATCTTGGCAAATCTCTCGTATCACAGGTTTCCTATTTTGTTTGCAGTTTAACATTGTTTGTATCCGAGCTTCAAATCTGCATAAATTCCGTCTTTTTGAAGGAAGTTAAAGAGTTGATATGTTTCTTTGCAGTTCCTCATGGAAGATTTGTTGTTGGAAAATGTAGACTTGTAGTGAATTTTGTTTGGTACATTCTGTATAACTTTAGGTAAGCCAACATTTGCTATCAAATAATTTGGATTTCATTACCGTGGATGGTTAGATTTAAGATCTGCTGGTGATTCTATAATGTGGTTTATTTCTGTATCTGTTTTTTATGTTTCCCTGTTATAAGTAGGTCAATTGCCACTGTTTCCTTTGCATTGTGAATTATTCCTTGAGCAGATTTTAATTTCATAGCAAATTTTAATTTCACGCTGATGGTGTATTCTCTTCTTATTCTTTATTTGTCCATTTCAGGCTGTTTGTTGGTTTATAGATAATTTTTTGGCATTTGGAAAATCTGTAGCAATTTATTGTTTCATATTGGAATCTGTTCCAGGCAGGTTCTCATAATATGTTCCTTATAAAAAAAAGGGAGAATTCTTTTTTTTTTTGTTCTCTTATAATTAATAAGAAAAAGAGAGAGAGAGAGAGAATGCAGTATATGTGCTGGAATGAGTTCTTAGCTTCATCTTATTAAGTTTTGGAGCAAATAACAAACAATTTGAATAAGCTTGACAAAGTTTTTTCACTACTTTTACGATGTCAATCTATTGGTAACATGTTAAACTCCATGCACGATGATGTCAATTAAAGGAAGTTGTCTCCAGTTTGGTTAAGGCTGCAGAATCGTATCTATTGATTTTTAGTCGCCAAATATGAATCATTATATCTGTTCCGCTCTACTCAGACCCAACAAATTCATTACTATGTGGATTCATCATAAATTGATTATATTCCCGCGTGTTGTTAATCTACCACAACCCTTCTTTTATCCGGACTTGGAACCTGCTACACTCTGAGTATAGTTGTTGTTCGACTGCACAATTTTTGTAAAACAAGATCTAGCTGCATTGAGTAAACAAAGAATTAATTCGCTAGGATAATGAATTGAAGACTCATTTTTGTTCTTTTTGAGCTTGCTAAATAGCAGTACTTGAAAGAATTCCGTCTGTCTTTTTTCAGGTTTAAATGGTCTCTTAGAATCATGCTTTATATTTCTGGAGTTTAGTTTATGTGTTTTAACAAAAGGAGCTGAGTGTGTAGACATGCACAGTTTCCATTATATACATGCAATGTGTTAATGAGATATCTAACCTAAACAATAGCTTAATTGGCACAGAATCTCGGTTATGGTGCTAATATGCTGAAACATGTAACTCTTCTTTACTAACTCCAAGAGGTTGGTCGTGTGGCACATTCCTTATGGATAATAGATGGTTTTTTAATTAGAATTTCAATTCATTTTTAAGTGGCTGAGAATTTATCAAGGTTAAGCAGTTGACTGCTGAACTTGCCTGTGGAATATTTTTATGTGTTGGTCTGTGCACTTCTAACTGCTGCTTTAATTGAGGTCAAACTGCAGTCTTTCAAGGAGTCAGTTGTTGAACTGCTCACAAGGGAATATTTGTTATATGCACATACGGTTTGACTTAATCATCTAGTTCATATAACATTTTTGGCTTATCTGTTAGATCTTATTGGTCTTATTCTCCTGGTTGAAAAGGCATCTCAAGCCAGAAGATACTAGTCTTCCTGACTTGATCAATGCTTTAGTTATTGCAAGGTGGTACATGCGAGCTAATGTTCTCATGTAGTAAATATGATGTGTCCCATCCACAACACTACAAGGTAAGTGCTAAACATACCGATTGACCTTCTCCTAACCTTGCTTACCCTGGCTACTTCATAATGTGAGTTAAGGAATATTACTTTCTCTCAAATTGTTTTCTTGTTGTAATGGGTTGGGGAGGGTGGGGCCATGGTTGAAGGGGCGTTTCACTTGGCAGAGGGGCCAGTTGATACCTCAAGTGATGATTCCAGATATCTGTTTGGTAGTCATCCTTGTTTCTTTATTTTCAATTTTCAATTTTCAATGTGATCTTATCATCCTCCCAATTTGATGATTATCTCATCTACCAAATTACTCTAGGACATCTGCACTTTGGATATTTCTCCAAGCTAGCACTTTAGCAAAATCATGCATTTCAAAATGAGAATCTGCTCAAGCATGAATGCTTAAGATTGCTCAGTTTTAATGAATTACACCCAGATTTCTATACTTGATGAATAATTTTTGGCATGCCTCTATGTTCTCTGTTATGTGAATGGAAGAGAGACAACAAAAAGTTGAAGGTGTTCAGAATTCCATTATATGTGGAAGCATGATGAGGGGTTTTAGATACTGGTATTGCCTTTTTATACTTTGAAACCTGAGAATGCCTTGATCCACTATGTTGAGGTCAAATGCAAATTGTACAAGGAAAAAGGATGTGAATCATTGAGCATAATGAGTTGAGCTAAGGAGTCATTTGGGTGGTGCCTCAGGATGTGAGAAGCTTACGAGTTTAGCCCATTATGCATCATGTGGACCATATGATTGGAAAAAAACAATAGATGCTTTGAAGGAAGACAACCTACCTCTTTTGTAGAAAATAGACGTCAGCATGCTATTTATACTTGAGAGCAATATGCTGGATAGTCCATCTTTTCTTTTGAATTTTTTGGAGGATATGATGCTGTAGCTGTTATGATGTGCTTGATCCTCTCTTTTGTACTTCTATAGTACCTTCTTTGTACTTCATATTATAAAATACCTTATTAAGGAAGTTGAGGTAAGGAGTGTGCAATCTTATTAAAACTCGGTATGCATCAGCCTTGAACTGCCTTATATTATTATGCAGTTAATTCAACAGAAAATGAAGTGTTTGTTATGTCGCATGTAGGGTATTCCATCCGCAATGAATACTGCAATATGGATGCGAAGTTGTCATTTAGTAGTTGAGAATCATAATGTGAATTGGGAGAAATATTTGATAAGTGATGCTGTTGAAAGGGGCTTAAGCCCCTTCCTTGCACCCCATCATTGGCACCACCCTCAACTCTGTGTTTCTGTGTATAACATGCATCTTGAATTCAAAGTATGCCTTTTCAGTCTATGCGTTAATCCTTGTGTTTGTAATGTAGACTACATCTACCATCGGAAGTCTCCTCTGTTGATGTAAGACTTCCGACGGTAGAGACAGAACCAATCTTAAAAGAATAACGGATATCTGAAGATTTTTCGGGTGACATCATCTAGAACTTGTACCCGTGCTCATGATATTAAAGTTCAGTCAAACTTCGCAGCTTCTACATGGTGGTCGGAGCTACAAAGTAACACAGCTCTAACTAGGATAGAGCGGTAATACTATTGAACCAGAACACGCATTACAATAAGCAACCACAGTAGCTTCATCCATCCAAAACAGTCCATCCAAACAATAGAGATCCACATTCAGAAGATATGAATAAAAACTTCATATCGTTCTCACAAACCAGATAGAAAATAGAACAAGAAGAGAGTTCAAAAAGCCTACATTCAGAAGCCCATCAATGGTGGAAAAAAATGGGACACCAGTACATAAGAAAAAAAAAAAAAATCATAGTCGCATCCACAAATGCTGTCCGAGAAGGCTGATTCCTCTCTTAATCAAAGGTCTCATCATCATCATCTGGGAGGGGTTGACTGGCAGCAGCAGCAAGCTCAGCCTCATGTCTGCAACAACACATTAAAGTTAAAAAAACACAAGGAAGAAATGACAATCAAAATCTAAACAAATTACTGGAAGAGAAGAGGTAAATTGGTGAAGAATTTACTGTTGTTGTGCAGCCAAGTCTATCTGTACTTCAGGAGGTGCAAGGGCAGGAGACTCCACAAAGTGCAAGTTAGGATCCCTGTAAAAGGGAAATCATATTGAATACGTCATCAGAATATGATTCTGGTACGTTTCTTCTTCAGAATGGCACAATTTAGCTAATAGTCAAATGAAGAAAGTAAGTACCCGGCAAGTTTCCTGGCAAGGTAAAGGAAAGGCTTCTCAAAGTTGTAGTTACTCTTTGCTGATATCTCATAGTATTGCAGATTCTTCTTCCGGTGGAAAGTAACTTGCTTAGCCTTAACTTGACGGTTCTTCACATCAACCTTGTTTCCGCAAAGAACAATGGGAATATTTTCACAGACACTGATTCAACAGATGTAAATATCTCTCAGTTTGAAAACAAAAACAAGTTTGAAAACAGAAACTAGAGAATAAAATCAATTTAAAAAGGATGCTTAGACATACCGGCAAAGATCCCTGTGCCATGTGGGGACATTCTTATATGTCAATCGGGCTGTCACATCAAACATGATGATAGCACATTGACCATGAATGCTGCAGACAGACAGGAGCAAGTCAAGATGGAATACACACAGCATGACTCTTGTTTATATAACACTTGAAAATACATAGCGATTCCATAAAAGAGATGCATTTAACCATACCGCAATCCACACAACATTCCACATTGGGTTCAATCAATCAGAATGTAATACATCTCACTTTAATCTTGGAGAATGGTATACAATCAATCATCGGCACAAAAAAGAAAAATGGGAACCTAAGAAATATACCCTAACAAGTTACTTTAGGTCCATTTTTTCCTCATAAAGTTTATATAGGTTCATTCACTTAGCATATAATTAGCAGTTGGAATTAGAACCACAAAGAGTACATAGCGCTTCACATAAAGCAACAATGGAATAAGTTTTTTTAATTATTACATACAGCATCATTGCAAATCATAGCTATACCAATGGTAACGACTACAAAGTGAAATTAAAATGGAATGATTACTTACTAGTATCCATCCCTAAGGCCACCAAATTTCTCCTGACCAGCTGTATCCCAGCAGTAAAACCTAATCTTCCCACAGTTTGTGAAGAAATCCAATGGATGCACCTCCACTCCAATGGTGGCTGTTCCAAAATACAAAATTATTTCAGTCTTACGAAGAAGAAAATCCAAGAAATAACAACCAAGCTTAACACTTACGTTCATATTTCTTTTCGAATTCACCAGTAAGATGCCTCTTCACAAATGTAGTTTTTCCTATACATAAAGAAAAACCTCCAAATCAGATAAGCAATTAAAACAAACAAGAGAAAGAACAAAACAGTTTAATCCATTATTCCTTTTTCAAACTAACATAAAAACTAATTAGAACAGCAGCTTAACAGATCTAAAATTTTCACTTGTCATACTGAATTAGAACCACGCATAAACACTCTCATTAGAGAATTCACTTATACCGAAATCAAACAAATCTCTAATCAGAGCTAAACACACTTCAAAATAATTAAGACACAAGACAATCTTCAAAGAAAGAGAGAAAAATTACCAGTTCCACCATCGCCAACAATAACAAGTTTAAAACTGGGATAATCCACGGTTTGCTGATTTGGAAGAGCCTACACCAAAAACGATCCAGATAAATCACAAGTCATTCAGATACATCAAAAAATAACCACAAATCGACAAAAGAAAAAACTAAAAGCATAACATTACAAAAATAGCCAACAAAACAAAAACTTTTGAGCATCAAATACAGCGTACTAACCATGTTTGTTTTGAGGAGAATGCTGCGAGGGTTTTGAGAGGAATGAGGAGGATTAAGGAGGAGGGATATATATAGTTGGGAGAAAAAGGGTTTTGTAATCAGCGTTTTCGTTCACATCATAGCTTTGCCCAAACGCGATTCTCTGGACCGTTAGATCAGTCTGTTTCTCGATTCGGCGCTGCTGCACGTGACTCTCACGTTCTTCTCCAAATTTGAATTTCAAAAACTACGTGAGCTTTGTTTTTTTTTCCCCAACCGTAAGTTTGGTTGGATAATTAAAATCGGGGTCGTTGGGTATGAGGTATAAGAAGGTATAGTATCGATATAAAAATTTAATATCATCTTAATACTTTATTTGGTTAGCAAACCTGATATAAGTTATCTCAGGATTAAAATTAATATCGGGTTAACTTTACTTTGTAAAGGGTGAGGTAATTAGTGTCAGGATAATTTATACATTCTTCTTAGTAATTATGTAATTGTCATTTTTAATACAACATACCAAACAATGGATAAAAAACAATACCAGGATAATTAATCACAGCATAAGTCATATTCAAACCAAACGACCCCTATGTGATTATTTAAATAACGAAAATTATTTAAATAAGTCACAGTTAAATATTTAATAATTACTATTACTATTTTTTCCACATGCAACAAAAATTTCGATTCAGAAAAAGGTTAATTAGACATCTAAAATATAATTTATTTTCGAGAATGTATAAAAGTCTTGAACACCAAATATCATACTTTGTCGCATTTTGTTTGAATTAAGATAATACTCCTGAACAAGATTGTGAACTCTTAGAGATCTCTACTTTAGACAGAGAGGGGGGGGGGGGGG
>ML369378.1:76372-107078 GCA_005239525.1 Nicotiana knightiana
GGGGAGCAACTTCTCACTAAAAATCCAAACATTTTTCAATCAAAATCTGATGGAAACCAATGAGGAAGAAAATACACAATCAAAATTTTCACCAAAACACTGCCAGATATATATATACACAAAAAATCTAAACAACCATTCCTACAAGAAAAAAACTCTTAAAAGATGAAGTTTTCTTCATCAACACACAAATTGACAACACTTCCTCTCCCATGAACACACAATTCCCAGAAGAAAGGCTATAGCGGAAGGCGATTTGTCAAAAGAGGTAAAGCAAATATCTTTAATGGACGTAGATAGACAACGTATCTACGAACCTTAGAAATACTCGATTATTATAAAACTTATGGGAAAACGAGTGATGCACCACTACCTAAAAAATAAAGATCCACGACTAATGGAGACCTACAGAAAATTCTTCTCTAATTGACCTTGGTGAAGATTACTACACTGTCAAATTTGTCAAAGAGGAAAATATGTCAAAAGTGCTTTAAAATGGCTCATGGTTCATAAACGTCTTCTTCCTCTCAGTCCAAAAATGAATATCAAATTTCGTGGCAAAACAAGCCAGGCAGCCCTACAAAGAGGTGTAAGTAAGAATTGCCCCAACTACCTACTGAATTTTACGATGGCCTAAGAAAAATTGGCAACATTATTGGAAAATTATTAAAGGTGGATGCATGCGCATCAGCCAGCCTACAAGGGAGATATACAAGATTATGTGTTGAAATGCCACCCGATCAACTTATCCCAACACACGTTCTAGTAGGTCTATACAAGCAACAAATCCTCAACGAAGAAGGAAATATATTATGCAAACACTGTGGAAGACTAGCGAATGTAACAACTCAATGTCCCTATTACTCTCAACTAATCCAAGCAAAGGAAGAGCGCACATCTCCACGCTCGTTACAATTTGAATAAGAAAGAGAGCAGGAGTGGAAGAGTATTTCATTCCCCAAAAAAGGCATGGGCAGAGAACAAAGGTATCCAAAGGCAGTTTTAGCCACTCAAAAAGCATCAGGTATAAATGTTCGAATTTATGATGCATCAACGGTTAAGTGCATTAATACTCAACATCTTCAGTATGTCAATAAAAAATGCTTAGCGGATACTTCTTTACCTTCAAATAATCATGCTCAATCTCCAAACTCAAATGATTCAAATTACTTTTCTTCCCTAAGATAAAATACTGCCAAAAACTATTTTAACAAGTTTGATCTTCTTGAAGAAGAACCCATAATTTTAGGGAATGTGGTTAGTAACTCAAAAATCACTAATCTCTCAAAACATGAAGCAAACAAGTGGCAAACGTGGCAAAACATGCATGCAATACTAATGACTTACAAATTGAGTTTACTAGCTAAAATCTCAATAATTACATAAATCCTACTCTCACTAATCACTACAATCTAGAGCCTAATAATAGTGATAAAAAGAAACCACACTCAAAAGTAGCCGGATTAAATGTGGAACACCATCATGCAACAACCACTCCTCCTAACCAACTACGAAAAGAACACATGGCAAATGGAAAAGCCAAGTGGCTACGAAAATATACATGCAAGATCTTGATAAATCCTTCACGCAAGAACCCTCAAAATCATGCAAATAGACCAAATCATTGCTACTCCTACAACCATTCCTCTTCTCCACACTCCTACTATAAAGAAAGACCTTCAAAAAAATGCCAAGAAATAACACTAAGAAGGAGATTCAGATTGATTCAACTATATCGAGTTCATCGCAACACCAACATGAACAATCTCCTACCATTCCCTCCACATTCCCCAAATTCCAGTAATTTATGCCCAACCAACAACCCCGCCAAATCACCAACTCCGATCATGGGTGGAAATAGGTCTAATGGGGCATGCCATCTCCTTCTGCATGGAGATCAATGGTCAGGAGTCCATCTTAATCATCCAAAATATTCACTACCTAGCTCAACTCATCACGGAGGGGATGAATCTAGTAACGAGCAATTATATAAATCAAATGTGGATAAACAACATATTGCAACCGCTTGCCCCATTGATGAACCAAATTTTGGTACAAAACATGTACCAAATGTCGAACATACCTACAAACCTCAACAACAATCACACACCATAAATGTTCGACTGAACCTACCTCTTTTTGCACCGGAGGAACAAACCCTCATGAACCCAATATTATTGACTCAATGGATAATTCAATAGATGGAAGCACACCAAGCGGCACACAACCACATTGCTGCCCCGATGGAAAAACAACCCCCAGTCGTAAACATGGACAATCAGGAAGAGAAACAAGGAGAAGAGGAGGAGATCTTACCTCACCTAGGGGAACCGACAATTGCCTTTTCAAGCCTCAACGAGGTAAAAATACTAATATTCAAGGAAAGGCTAGACAAGAAGTGTATTTTCAGTTGTCCAGTGACACTATACAAATGTTGACTGGACAAAAGGCCTCATCAGGATCCGACTGTGAGGGAAAATGCGATAATACTAGTACCATCAATAAGAAGGACAAATGGACATCTAGCGAGAGACATTCTAAACAACAACCAACAAACAAATCCTCAAATGATGAACCAAGCAACTAACTTCATTATATGGAGCGTGAGAGGTGCTAATAATAATAATTTTAGAAGGAATTTTAGGGAGCTTATGGATACTCACTGACCTTGCATGGTTACACTATTAGAAATAAAAATGGCAAACCACACCTCTATTCTAGAAGAATTTGACTTCACTGAAATGATCTAAGTTCCAACTACAGGTCAAGCGAGTGATATTGTGATCTTGTGGAATCACACATGGTTATAGTTAACAACTTCACAAGGAGTGGTCAGAAAATTTATGTAATGATCAAGGTAAGACCTAAATAAGAAAGTTGGCATTTTAGTGCTTTATATGCTAGTATTAATATTTTTTATAGGAATGTACTATGAAAAAGTTTAAAAAATATTTCCAATAGTTATAAGAGCCTTTGGTTGGTAGGGGGATTTTAATGAAGTTATAGATCACCGAGACAAATTTGGAGGTAGAACTATAAATCAAAATAGGGCAAAGTCTTTAATGAATTGCTTAGACCATTGCAACCTAATTGACCTAGGTTTCAAAGGATGTAAATATACTTGGTCAAACCATTGGAAAGAAAGATTGGATAGGGTTTACTCAAACGTGGAATGGCTAGAAAACTTCCCTAATATGAACATCACTCAAATTCCAAAAACTCACTCAGATCATAATCCTATCCTCATATCTCTTAGGTATACGATAATAATTTGGAGAAACCATTTAGAATGTAGACTATTTGGTGCTCTCATCTGGACTTCACTAATATTGTCCAAAATAGTTGGAGTGATAGTGACCTTATTGAGGGCACAAAATTCTTTAAATACACTATTCAAAACTGGAAAAAAATACTTTTGGTAGTATTTTCGATTAAAAAAAAAAATCCTAAAATGACTTGAGAGTATCCAAAATTCTTCTAAGTAGCCGTCTAGTAGCTTTCTTTGTAACCTTGAAGAGTCCTTAATTGTCGAATATAACGACATTCTAAAACTGGAAGAGGACTATTAGAAATTAAGATAAAAAATAAGTTAGCTAAATGACTGTGATGCGAACACTAGATACTTCCACATCAAGGCTACTAACAGAAGAAAGAGAAATAATATTGTCTATTTCAAAGATGATAGCGGAATTTGGTTGGATGATCAAATCGCCATAATGAATTATACAACAAACGATTTTAGAAATTTTTTCACAACATCCCACGACAACTCAAGTTGGTCACACATTAAAAATGACACCCAAGATTTTTATTCAATTGACTTCTCAAGCCTTGATAATCCTATTAGGAATCATGAAATTAGGAAGGTTGTGTTCTCTTTCAAGCCATACAAAGCTCCAGGACCAGACGGGCTATACCCTTTCTTCTTTAAAAAATATTGGCACATAGTGGGCAACAAAGTTATTAATCTTTGCCAAAACGTATTCCAAACAAAAAAAATCCCCCAGGACATAAATGACATTTACTTATGTTTAATTCCCAAAATTGATAATGCTAATAACTTAAAAAACTTTAGACCTATAAGTCTTTGCAATACTATTTACAATATTATTACTAAAATAATAACAAATAGAATCAAGCCCTTCCTAAATCTTCTAAATAGTCAAGAACAGACTAGATTCTTAAAAAATGGGAGGACTAGTGATAATGCTATTATTGTTCAGGAAATCATTAGGAAGTTAAATACATCAAAAGGTAAACCCAGTTTTGTTATAAAAATTGATCTAGAAAAAGCATTCGACAAGCTAAAATTGTTCTTTTGTCTATAGAACTTTAAATTTCTTCCAATTCCCTCCAGGTATTACCTCCCTAATCTTAAATTGCATTACTACTAGTAATATCTCTATCCTTGTTAATGGAAACAAATCGAAAATTTTGTATCCATCAAGAGAAAATAGGCACGGAGACCCTATGTCACCTTACCTCTTTCTCCTTTGTATAAATATGCTTTCAAAAATTATTAGCAATCATGTGGACACAAGAAGGTGGGATCTTGTTAAAATAAATAATAACGGCCCCCATCTTTCCCATCTTTTCTTCGTAGATGACCTAACCCTAACAGGGCAGACAAATAATAAAACAATACTTACCATATATCAATGTTTGGACAATTTCTGCTCTATGTCAGGGCATAATATCAATAATAGTAAATCAAATATTTTGGTTTCAAAAAGTTGTCCTGAACATATTAAAAACAATCTCACAAATTTCTTCGAAATAAAGATTAGTATTCATTCGGAATGTACCTGGTATTCCCTATAACTCCTAACAAGCCAAAAGCAAAAAATTACTATTTTCTCATAGATAGAATGAGGTCAAAATTAAATAATTGGAACGCAAAATGGCTACATGACTGGGAGAAGTACTTTAGCATCATCCACTCTCCCAAACCATGTAATGCAATTATCTCTTCTCCCCGCAAAAATTCTTAAAACTATTGATAAAATCTAATGAGATTTTATATGGGGTAGTACAACAGAAAAAAGGAAAATGCATCTTATTAATTGGGATATTATTACAAAGCCTAAGGATCATGGAGGCTTTGGCATCAGGAAAGCTAAGTCAAAAAATATGGTCATGTTAACCAGCCTAGCTTGGATAGCTCTAAATAACTCATCCACCCTATAGGCAAAAGTTTTAACTTATAGATATTGTAACAACGGTATTAAGAAGACAAACTCTCACACTTGGAACAATCTCTTAGCAGGATGGACTCAGTGTAATAAAGGTATCCAGTGGATGATTGACAAAAAATTCGTTCATAACATATGGAATAGTAACTGGATACCAGGGATCAACAATCGTAGGAACCAAATAATAGGCCCTTTTAAATAAAGAGGAATCCTTCTTAAGAATTAGAGACATTGACAGAACCGGAGAATGGGACTTAGGAAAATCTCCATTGATATTCCGAAGGAGATCACCAATCTCATAAAAATAGTGGATCTAACAACCAACCAAAATAATAACTATCCTTTGTGGACCCTAAATAATAGTGGTGTCTTCACAATAAGCTCTTGTTATAACCTTTGGGAGGAAAATGAGCCTAAGGTCAAGAATTTTTTAAGTGGATTTGGGAACTAAAATGCCCCAACAAAATAAATTTCTTCATATGGAAATGCTATTATGATAGAATCCCAACGCGTGATTACGTGTATAAGTGTGAAATAAATATAGACCCGACTTGTCCCGTTTGTAAAAGTTCTAACGAATCCACAAACCACATCTTTTTGGATTGCTATATAGTAAAATCCTTATGGGAATCAATGGGATGTAAACCAACTATTAATACAGGAAATACTCACTGGATATACTTCTTAAAAGAAGCAAACATAATTATCCACAATCAACATACTACTTGGGATGATTTATTTCCTTATACTCTTTGGATCATTTAATAATAGAAATTTCAACAATCAAAACAACACTTCCAACAATATTAACCCCAATAATATTAATAAGATAACTTTAGAGTATAAGTTATTAGCCACCAATCCAACGCCTTTTACAATTAAAAAAAATATTAGGATAAGTTAGTATCTGCCTAAAAATGATGGTTAAAAATTGATGGTGCCTTCAACAATACTTGCCTACTAGGAGGCAACAATGCAGTTATTCGAAACTCCAAAGGAGAATGGATCACCGGCTATCATAACAAATTACATGCACTGACTCCATTGCAAACAGAACTACAAGCTCTACAACAAGCTCTACATATAATATTGTAGGAGAACTTACTGCCAGTCGAAATAGAGACGGATGAAACAAACGTAATGCACGTGCTTGATATAAACTGTCCTACTTACGCAAATTTAGTTTCACAATGCAGATGGTTAATGGAGCAAGCAATGCGGAAGGGGGAAGTCGTGCTGAAGCATAGTTTTCGTGAAGGAAACATGGTGGCACACATTTTGTCCAAGGAAGTACTTACTCAAACCAACATAAATAAATTACGTGTTTTTGTTATACATCCAAACTATGTGGTAGATGCCTACCACAAAGATCATGAGGGTTTCCGTTATGTTAGAAATATTTTAACTAGTGTTTGTTGTAAGCTAGCTACTCTAGGTAATGAAAATGCATACGAGGCATATCTGTAGAATGTGACAGTAATGAAGACAATGGTGCTCTAGCATCGGCTTTTACTTAGTTTATATATTAGAACGCCTTTCTGTTTCAAAAAAAGAAGAAGATAATACTCCTGAAAACTTTGATTTTTTTGGTTGAATAATTCTCACTAACTAACATAAAATTTAAAAATCAGCTTATTAAAGTGCTTTTCTCAAAAGCATTTTTTCCAAAGGTACTTTTGGTGAGAAACTATTTGTGTTTGACTAATTCATTTTAAAAGCACTTCTAAGCAGCAATAGTGTTTGGTCAAGCTTTTAAAAAGTGTTTCTAAGTGTATTTTTCTCAAAAGTATTTTTTTTAAAAGTACTTTGGGAAGAAATTACTTTTTTCTGCTTCTTTATAATTGTTCCTGCTTCTACCCAAGAATACTTTTTTTTTCTTCTAAAAGTTTGGCCAAACACTTTAACTTAAAAAAAAAAATATTTTTTTCAATAAAAAAATATATTTGACTTTAGAGAAACTTGGCCAAACAGGCTATTAGACTAGCACCACTCTAGTGTTAACCTTAAGACGTAATTAATCAAATTGGTTAATGGCATATTCCTAGTGATGTAGCCTAAGAGTATGTCCCAATTCAGAATTCTTCTCATGCCATGGCACGGTTTTCTGCGTACCACATTTATGATCAAGGTCTTCTGACATAAAGTTTGCCTTGTCTGTTTTTGAGTCGAGTATTTACTGGAAACAGTCTATCTACTCTCATAAGGTAGGGATAAGGACTGCGTACGCATTATCCTTCTCAGATCTCACTTGTAAGATTTTGCTGAATTTGTTATTGTTGTCTTCTGACATAAATTTTCAGCAAAAAATAAATCGTTAAGTCTTTTGGAATACTTAAATTAGGTTGTGAAGAATAATTCAAACCAAATTTCTTTTTACAATTAAGGTATTAGAATTCTCAACTTGAATCCGTATAAAAAAGATGAAGAATTAATCCAAATAGCCGTTCATCCAATTGCTTAAACTAAAAATAATTGGCGGATGTATAATATTGCATAATTTATGTATTAATATGTGTATAATTATGTATATTCAATGTATAATCCATGTATATGGCTAGAAAAAGTAAACAATAAATATGGCCGGCTATTTGCGTAAAAATGTCATTTAAAGCTCAAAATCACATTTGCATGACATATTGAGCGACCTTAATCATGTGATTTGCATCTATACCCGTTTTTTGGGTCACGTTTTAACTTATACCCACTTTACAAAAAAATTGCAAGAGTACCCACTTTTTGCGTAAACTTCAGGCATACGGGCCTGAAGCAGCAAAGACAATCATGCCTGAAATTGTTTGTAATTGCTGAACTTAAGCATTCTACTAGCTGAAGTTTTGTTCTCTATTTGCTGTACTTCGGCATGTTTTAGCTGAAGTGTTGTCCTAGATTCAATAGTTTTGTCGTAAAGCTTTTTCAAAAACTTCAGCAGAAGATGCTGAAGTTATTTAGTTCATTTGTAAAACTTCAGCACTAAATAAGGTGAAGTTTTATCCTGGATTCATTAGTTTTGTCATAAAGCTTTTTCAAAAATTTCAGCAGAAGATGCTGAAGTTATTTAGTTCATTTGTAAAAACTTCAGCATTAAATAAACTGAAGTTTTGTCCTGGATTCATTAGTTTTGTCATAAAACTTTTTTCAAAAAATTCAGCAGAAGATACTGAAGTTATTTAGTTCATTTGTAAAACTTCAGCACTAAATAAGCTGTTAGTGAAAATTTTAATATACTACAAATTACAAAAGATAAAGATTAGAATAAAGAGTAGAAAAGAAAGGAGGAAGAAAGGAGCACACAGGTAGCAGGAAGAAGGAGGCGCCTGAAGTTGAAAAAATTAGAGTATAAGTTAAATAATTTTAAAAATATGGGTATAGATTAAATGTGGGCGGCCAAATAGGACGTCCGTGCAATTTCTACACTTATTGTCCTAACTAGACAAGGTTTCCCGGGCCCAACATGTTAGGCGTAAAGCTTGTCTTGATGGCAATATCAATAGTGCTCGGTACAGAAATGAAAGTACATATAATCATATAACCAATAGTTTTTTGTTTAAATCTTGTGCACGGTAGGACAATATCAGTTGTTCATTATAAGTATAACTTTTGTGCTTTACTTGCAAATAGTATCACAAAATAACCAACTTCTTATTGTAGGACGGGTAGACTCTGAATGCTTGTGGCACTTGAGTCATTGGAGATGACAGTTGTTCGATGTGTTGAGATGCCATAAACAAAATGCTTAAGTTGGCAAGTGAAAATCAAGCATCTCTTCATAAAGGTGGGGATCCTAATGCCCTTAAGCCTTTTCCTTTTCCAGTTTGGTTCTGTTTACTTCTTTAACAGCTACCACAAGCTAGTAAAATTTGAGCAGCAAAATTCCTGACAACCTTCCCCAAATTCCTGGTCAGTTGAAAAATACATGAAAAGATACGTTAATTCTTTTCACTGAAAATACCTAGTTGAAAAAGAAAAAAATAAGAATAAGTGGATTAATGCAATAAAAAGGGAAGAACATTGATGCCGTTGCTTTCATCGCATCAACTTTTGCTACTGAATAATAGGACGAAGAATTTTGTTTTTCCTTGAACCAAAAAAATGTAAAGTTCACATGAGACACACGAATAAGTAAACATAATTTCTAATGAAAATGGAAAACATAGCATAGCACCTGTGGTACCAGGGTCAAATACTGCTTGCTTGAAGAGCACATATAGCTCCTGACGACGTAGAATTGCAACGATCTCCAAAAATCATACCCCATTTTCCAAGACGCATTCATCAAATGTTTCAAACTTCACCTATTGACATTAGCTACAGATAGACAATCAAATATAGTAAAAAAGTTCATAAATAAAATGAAATAGGAAATATTACTATACCCCATTAATTTGACCTTGTTTATTCTTTTTCCTAATACCTATCATGTTCATGCGTGTATACCTACATCTAGTATCTCCTGGCAAGCATGCAACGACAATAGCTTTACTTTTTGTTACAACAGCTGCTATTGGTTCCTTGTTTTTATTTCAGGTTCATCCATCCAGTATAAAAAATTAAATTAAAAAGGTAGAAGCACCAAAATTTTGTGTAATTTCTATTCCAATTCCAAAAGGGCAGCTAAGTTTTCAAATAAAAGGAAGAGTACGGCTTAATCATTAAACCAAACGACATAAAGAACATAAATTCCAATATATTGCATCTCCTTTCAAATAATAGATAAGGAAAGAAATATGGATACCCCATGCGTCCAACCACATATATAGAATGCGTGTATGTGTTTCAGAATAAATTCAGAAGCTGGCAAGTTTGACAAGAACAAGAATGTACATAGGCTTCCACAGTTGAAGAGCAACTACCCAATACACAAATGCAATGTGATAATTAAAAGTGGCTTCGTCAAAATTATTGATAGTAGCCTATATTTATGCAATTAGATGTTATTTACACTATAATTTAGCCACACTTTATTGATATTTGAATGTAAAAGATAATAAAATGTTCTAATTTAGAAATTGATGTTTTGCAGGAGCCACTCCGAGTTAGGAGGGAGCTAAAGAGTATTTTGGAGTCATTATGAAGCGTGGAAGGCCAATCGAAGGTTAGCCCGGTCGAAAAGGAGCGAGAAAAGCAAGCGAAACGACCCATCCAAGTGCACGGCCGCGAATAGGCTGCGAATTAGCCGCGAACTCAAGGCAGTGAAGCAGTCAAAATCCACGGCCGGATCCGCGGCCGCGAACGGGCGGACAAAAGCCAAACATGCAAGGTTAATTATGTAATTTCTTAGGCGACTATCCTAAACCTATATGAAGCCTAAACTCGCCCAGAAGTCATACATCACTGGTTTTAGAAGATTTTAGAGGCAAGAACAAGAGAGAGAAGACTAATCAATTCCTAAGAGTTTTCATCATCTTCTTCTTATTTATATTTGTTGATTATGAACTATTTTAGTGAATTATTTTCCATTAGTATGAGTAGCCAAACCTATAATCTAGGGTTGATGGAACAAATTGTTCGATGAAGTTTTAACTCTATTTTGATATAATCGAGCCGTGTTTGTTCTATGATTGTTCAACTACGTTTTGTATTGTGGTTAATTGAAAGGGCCATTGATTAATCGTGTCTAGTTGCCTTGTGTTACTTGAGAAAGAACACTTGGTTAGATTGTTGTTGAACAACACAACTTTTGGGTAATTGAAGAGATTAATTACTTGAATTTAAAAGTGGACTTAGAAATAAAAAAGCTTTGGTGGGATAATTCTGAGTTGCATAAATTGTTAGCTAGAGTAGTTCGAGAGAATGCTTCTAGTAAATTATCGTAATTGATCGAGAAATAATTATGGTGGCTCAGAACTCATAATCCTCATAGAGTATTAGGTCGAGATTATAGCGAAAGAGTTAAGAATTAATCCGGCAATTGGGGAAGTCAATAGCCCTAGATTCTTTTATCCTTGAATTCAATTTTAGTACTGATTATTGTTAATTTTAATGTCATTTTACATTCGCTAAATAAATTCCACTGTTTATTCACAAAGAAATATTGCATCCGGAAGTTGTCTGAGCTTGTCTTTAGCATTATTAAACGTGTCGTGAATAGATTAGTTCCTTGTGGGATTCGACTCCGAACTTGAACCGGGTTATATTTGCAGTGACCGCTTAGTCCTTTTATAAGGCATAGTTGGGCGTGATCAAATTTTGGCGCCGTTGCCGGGGAACTAACGGTGTTATTTATTACAACTTAGAAGAGTTGCTAGGATTCTTAGTTTAGATCAATTTCCTACGGTGTTTAAAATTTTTCAATTGAAATTCTCACGTTTGAACTCTCGTGTACTCAGGTGTATGCCTAGACGCTCTTCGAGGACTGGTGGACTTTTTGAAGGACTCTCGGACCCCGAGAAAGCATTCAGGGCATTAAATAGAGCCAATAAGAAAAACAAACAGTTACAACAAAAACACCAACTCGAAATTGAAATGGACAACGTGGACGATGTCAACGGAAACAATCAGAATGATCGGTTGACCCAAACAATGGAGTGGTGGCACCTCTTGTGCCAGAAGCTGCTCTGTATGACTGGGCACAACCAACTGCTGATAACCTGGCCACCGCCATTGTTGTACCTCAGATACAAGCGGAGACATTCCATATCACCAATAACATGCTGCATCTGTTGTAGAATAGGGGACTATTCTCCGGGTCATACATTGAAGACCCACAACAACATCTGAAGAACTTCCTATCAATATGTGTGACTCAAAGACAACCGAATGTGACTCCTGAAGCCATTAAGCTATTACTGTTCCCATACTCAGTGACTGGAGATGCTCAAACTTGGCTCAATTTGCTCCCAATAAACTCCATTGCTACTTGGGAAGAATTAGTCAAGCAGTTCTTGAACAAGTTCTACCCTCCCAACAAGACTGCAAGGCAAATTGATGAGATATTGCAGTTCAAGAAGAAACCGACTGAAACCTTGCAAGAAACCTGAGAGAGATTTAAGGGTATGCTAGTGAAGTGTCCACACCATGGCATTCCAGACCAGATGCTGGGACAGAGATTCTACATGGGTTTGGCAGACAGTCTGAAGGCCAATGTAGATGCTTCAGCTGGGGGTGCATTTTTGAGCAAAACATTCACAGAGTGCAAGGTTTTTCTTGACAAGATGGCTCAAAATTCAGGCTGTATGACAAGAGGTAAGACACTCACATCAATAGTCCATTCTGTTGCTCTTGACCCAAACAATTCCCATGCAGAAAATGTCATGACCCGATTTACCCCCGAAAGGCATCGTGACGACACTTAGTCTCTACGACCAGGTAAGCCTAATTGCGAAAAAGATATTAAATAGAAGCAATAAAATAAAGACTGAATAAAGTAAATCTACTAATGAAACATCGCCACTTGGCACGTACAAAACATAACTTCCCAAAACCCGGAATGTCACAGTCAGTCACAAGCTTCTAACACTACTGTAGCTCTTAAAAAAATAGGAAAAGTACATAAGAACATCTCTACAAGATAGACTAGAAGGAGACTCGAAGGATTCTGCGAACGCGGCAGAAATACCTTGCAGTCTCCCGGAATCAGCAACAGCGACTAACCACGAGGCTGACAGCTCGTACCTGGATTTGCACACGAAAACATGTGCAGGAAAGGGCATGAGTACACCACATTTGGTACCTAGTAAGTTCCAAGCCTAATTTCGGTCAAGTAGTGACGAGGTCAGGTTAAGGCTCTACTGAATTTCTAAATAAGTCAGTTTAAAACAGTACAAAATATAGGTAATGTCTACAGTAAACAATTTAAGAAAAACAATATAAGTTTACAATAAAGAAAATCCTCTGCTCAACACAATATATCACAAAGTAAAATCTCCCGGGATACTGTCCCGTAGTTCCAAATGATTATGCAGTGCAGGGGGATCTCCCGGAATACGTCCGTAGTCCCAATTTAAATATGCAGTACATGGGGAAAGCTCCTGGAATACGTCATTAGTCCCAATTTAAATATGCAGTACAAGGGGAAAGCTCCGGAATACGTCTGTAGTCCCACTTTAAATATGAAATGCGAATGGATGTCGGATAAGGTTTATTTAAACAGTTCAGAAGAAAAGTCACAGGCAAAACACAGGATATGACTAACTAATCAAGGTGCACATAGTATCAAATAGAAATTTCAGGTAAAACATGTAGACATTCTCCTTCCTAATCTAAACTACACAATTAGCACATTAAACAGTGAAATAAGAGTGAAATGATTTATGGCATGGAAGGAAAAATGGAATTTTAGTAACAATGGCCCGTGCACGTACTCGT
This sequence comes from Nicotiana knightiana, assembly GCA_005239525.1. Classification (NCBI taxonomy): domain Eukaryota; kingdom Viridiplantae; phylum Streptophyta; class Magnoliopsida; order Solanales; family Solanaceae; genus Nicotiana; species Nicotiana knightiana. Next base: position 89,869 of record ML369378.1, read on the forward strand.
CACCTCACGTACACGGCGCCCATACAACAAATAGTATCAAATAGCCTTAGGGGGAATTCCTCAACACAGAGTTAGGCAAGCCACTTACCTCGACTGCTCTACTCAACTCGAAATCACGGTCTTGCCACAAGTACCCGACTCCGAATGGACCAAATCTATTCAATTCAATTGCATAATGTAAATATCACTTTAAGAAATCAATCTAGCTAATTAGTTCAAGGCTAATACGCGAAATTAGGAAAATTGATAAAAAAGTCCCCCGGGCCCACGTCTCAGAATTGGTAAAAAAATTATAAATTCCGGATATCCATTCACTCACGAGTCTAACCATACAAGAATTACTCGAATCGGATACCAAAATCTCGATCAAAACTCAAAAACTTGGCCTAAGAACTTTATCCAAATTTTCCCAATTTTCCACCAAAATTTCGAAATTAAAGGATGGATTTAAGTGTATAATCATGGAAATTAGTCTAAACCGAGTAGGAATTACTTACCCAAATTGCCCAGGTGAAAATCTCTCCAAAAATTTCACTTTCCTGAGCTCTCAAGTTCAAAATATGAATTATGACTTAAACCCTCAATTTTGGGTTTTAAAATCTGCCTAGGTGAGAGTTCATCACGTTCGTGGAAGAACCATTGCGAACGCAAAGGGTAAGAAACACGCGCCCTAAATTTGGCCTACGCGAACGCATACCTGGGGCTGCAAATGCGGACCACTGCCTCCCTAACCTTACGCGAACGTGTTACCATTCGCGTGAACGCGAAGGGTAAAACACTGGACCCGCTGAGCCTAAATCCTTCTTCGCGAACGCGGCTTGGACCACGCGTTCACGATGAGCACTGGACTAAACCATCGCGTTCGCACCTAGCCTAACGTGATCGCATAGAGTAATTTTCTCCCCTTGCCTAGCTTGACCTATGCGTTTGCGACACCCCTTATGCGAACACATAGAAGAACACCAGCACAAGAAAATCTGATCCTCCCTAAGTCCAATTTTTAACCCGTTGAGCATCCGAAACACACTCGAGGCCCCTGGGACCTCAACCAAACCTACCAACCAGACCTAATACCTCATTCAAACTTGGTCGAGCCTTCAAAACACATTACATAACACCAAAATCACAATTTATCCATGGATTCAAGCCTAAGGACTTATGAAATTTCTAAAATCCACAACCGATGCCGAAACACGTCAAAAATGGTCCGAATGACCTCAAATTTTACACACAGGTCAGAAATGACACTACGGACCTACAACCACTCTCGGAATTCCATTCCGAGCCTGATATCAAAATTTCACCTATCGGCGAAATCGCTGAAATTCTAACTTTCGCCAATTCAAGCCTAAATCTACAACATACCTCGAGAACACATTCTGAACACGCTCCTAACCGCAAAATCACCCAACGGAGCTAAGAAGTCTCCGAAATTCCATTACGGATCCGTCTTCACACAATTCCCACTACAGTCCGATTTCTATAGCTTAAACTCATATGTAGGGACTATGTGTCCAAAAATCTCTGAAATTCACGACTAATCATTCCGACAAGTACCATAAGTAGATATAAACGTGGGGAAAGCAGTTATTAGGGGATCGAGGCGCTAACACTCAAAATGACCGACCGGGTCGTTACATTCTCCCTCTCTTAAGAAAATCGTTCGTCCTCGAACGAGTATAGATACATACCCGAAGCTGTGAAAAGATGAGGGTACTGACTGCGCATATCCTGCTTGATCTCCCAGGTCGCCTCCTCGACTGGCTGACCCCTCCACTGAACCTTGACTGATGCAATATTCTTTGACCTGAGCTTTCTGACCTGTCTATCCAATATAGTTACTGGCTCCTCAACATATAATAGATCCTTGTCCAACTGGACTGAACTGAAATCCAAAACATGAGTCGGGTCACCGTGATACTTCCGGAGCATAGAGATGTGGAATACCGGATGAACTCCTGCTAGGATGGGAGGCAAGGCTAGCTCATAAGCAACCTCCCCAACACGCCGCAATACCTCAAAAGGACCAATGAATCTCGGACTCAGCTTACCCTTCTTCCCGAACCTCATGACACCCTTCATAGGCGATACCCGAAGCAAAATTCGATCACCAGCCATAAATGCCAAATCACGAACCTTCCGGTCCACATAACTCTTCTGCCTGGACTGAGCCGTACGAAGTCTCTCCTAAATTACCTTCACCTTGTCCAAGGCATCCTGGACCAAATCTGTACCCAACAATCGGGCCTCGCCCGACTCAAACTATACCACAGGGGACCGACACCGTCTACCATACAAAGCCTCACACGGCGCCATCTGAATGCTGGACTGGTAGCTGTTATTATAAGCAAACTCTGCAAGTGGCAAGTATCGGTCCCATGACCCTCCAAAATCCATCACACAGGCACGGAGCATATCCTCAAGAATCTGAATCATGCGCTCGGACTGGCCGTCCGTCTGAGGGTGAAAGGCTGTACTCAACTCTACCCTGGTGCCTAGCTCCTGCTGAACGGCTCTCCAGAACCATGAAGTGAACTGTGTACCTCTGTCTGAAATGATAGATACTGGAATACCATGGAGGCGAAAAATCTCCCTGATATAAATCTCCACCAACCTCTCAGAGGAGTTTGTAGTCAACACTAGAATGAAATGGGCTGACTTGCTCAGCCGATCCACAATCACCCAAATAGAATCGGACTTTTTCAAAGTCCTAGGAAGTCCAACCAAAAAGTCCATGGTGATCCGCTCCCATTTACACTCGGAAGCTCAATCTGCTGAAGTAACCCTCCTGGCCTCTAATGCTCATATTTGACTTGCTGACAGTTGAGACACTTGGCCACAAACTCCACTATATCCTTTTTCATCCTTCTCCACCAATAGTGTTGTCTCAGATCCTGGTACATCTTCGCGGTACCCGGATGAATATAAGCTATGGGACTCCTCAAGAATCAACTCCCGAAGCCCATCCACATTGGGCACACAGATCTGGCTCTTCATCCTCATCACACCATCATCTCCTATAGTCACATCCCTGGCGTCACCTTGCCGAACCCTGTCCCGAAGAACCAGAAGGTGGGGATCATCATACTGGCGTTCTCGAATGCGGTCATAAAGAGAAGACCGATCCACCACAAAAGCTAAAACCCGACAAGGCTCTGAAAGATTCAATCTCACGAACTGACTGGCTAAGGATTGAACATCCAAGGCTAAGGGCCTCTCAACTACCGGAATATATGCCAAACTCCCCAAACTCTCCAGCCGACGACTCAAGGCGTCGGCCACCACATTGGCCTTCCCCGAGTGGTATAATATAGTGATGTCATAGTCTTTTAGTAACTCAAACCATCTCCGCTGGCGCAAAGTGAGGTCCTTCTGCCTAAACAAGTGTTGCAAATTCCGGTGATTCGTAAAAATCTCACATGAAACACCGTACAAATAATGACGCCAGATCTTCAGGGCGTGAACAATAGCTGCTAACTCGAGGTCATGAACCGGATAATTCTTCTCATGAACCTTCAACTGCCTAGACGCATAGGCAATCACCCTACCGTCCTGCATCAATACTGCTCCAAGGCCAATCCTCGAGGCATCATAATAGACAGTGTAGTACCCTGAACCTGTAGGCAACACTAATACTGGGGCCGAAGTCAAAGCTGTCTTGAGCTTCTAAAATCTCTCCTCACACTCCTCAGTCCACCTGAATGGAGCACCCTTCTAGGTCAGTCTGGTGATGAGTGGTGATTTTACCACTCGTTTTAGCCTCTTTTCGTTAGATTTTGCATCATTCAATGATAGCATGAGGTCGTTTATAGTGTGTATTGCTCGAATTTTAGGGAAATGATGCCATGAAGTGGTTGGTGTTGAATTGGAGTGGAGTTGAGCACAAAGTTGTGAGAAATTCACAAAACCTCAAGTGATACCGCACCTGCGGACTCTAGGCCGCTAGACCTCGCACCTGCGAAGAATGGAACGCACCTGCGAAGAAGAGCTAAACTATACTAAAGCCGCACCTGCGAAGTAGTTCACGCACATGCGGAACCGCAGGTGCGACGTTTCATCCGCATCTGCGAAAATTGCTCAAGATACCCAGACTCGCACCTGCGATGATCAGTCCGCTTCTGCGGAGCCGCACCTGCGAGGAATCTTCCGCAGGTGCGGTCAACGGGCATCAGGGCTGTACAGAATTGTAAAATCACATTTTCTTATTCCCAACTCACATATACTCGACGTAGCAGATCTTTTGGCATATCTTTGGCATTGTAAATATATTTTTGAGTAGAGAAGAAGAGAGAAAACATTTGTGGAAGCTAGGGTTTGCACACACACTTGGGTTTTGAAGATTTCAAGCTTGTGGTTAAGGATTTCTTACCCATTTATGTTTGTTTCTTAATTTCCTTGATTTGTATTGAATATTTAAGTGTGTAGTATTTATTTCCAACACTAGTTCTTGTTTATGGAAATATTCATTTTTAAAGTGTGGATTAAATACCTTGTTGTGCTTATGTATTGAATGATTTTTCATCTTTTATGAAGTGAGTTATTGTTTCTTTAATTATTCTTGTTCTTTAATGTCTCCAAAGGGATTAGCTAACCGTAGGACTCACCCATTAACTCCGAATTAATTTTGGAAAAGATAATTTGGGGTTGGGAAAGATTAATTAACAAGAACTTGAGGCTTTAACTCTCATTTTATAGATTCTACCTAGGAATAGGATTGAACTACTTGTAGCCATACCCGGAAGTGCTTAATCTCTTAATTGAGTTAGGGATAATTCAATTAGGAAGTCTTGTTAGTCTTTGGAAAAAGCTAATTAAGAATTATTATCCGTGTCTAATTAACATAAACTCGCTCATATTTATAAAATCGTGAAATACATTGGATCGTTACTTGAGTGTAATTCCCGATGCATTCATACTTGTTGCCATTGATCATTTTACTTGCTTTCTAGGTTAGTTTATATTTTCGCATTTAGTTATAAACATTTTCAAAACCAAAATCTATTCGTTTGGCATTGCGCGATAAGTGATAGTTCTCTTACATTCCTAATCGCCTCCATATTGTTCTCTGTGGGATTCGACCCCAACCTTGTTGGGTTATTATATTTTACAATCGACCGCTTACAGTATTTTAAGGTGTAATTTGAGCGTATCAAATTTTAGCGCCGTTGCCGGGGAACAATTGGCGTAATTTAGGTTGTTTGAGAAGTAAGCATAAGTTCTTTGGTCCAAACTTGTAAATATTTGTGCAATTATTTTTATTGCTTATTTTCTTGATTTTTGATAAAAATAAAATAAAATGGCATTATATAACGAAAATTGGTCGGATGGTAGTTGTTCATACTTTGCTGACCATTGTCCTTATTGTGGAGGACCACACTCGTGGCAAAATTGTTTAAATTCTCCCGGGGATTGATTGCGTGCACAATGTCAAACCCATGAGTGGAGTATTTGTGATAGGTGTGGTCGCCAAAATTGTCATTGGTATGATTGTGCATATTTGTCCATCCCTTCCCCAAGCCCCCACTATGATGATTCAACTTTTTGTGATGGAAATTTTAGGGGTGAAGAAGTGGAAGGAAGTGAGCATGGTAGAAATGGAGAGTTCAAGATCATGTTGGAGTGGTTACTTGAAGAAGGGAACCATGAGCAAAATTCCTTGGAAGAACTTTTNCTCCAAAGGGATTAGCTAACCGTAGGACTCACCCATTAACTCCGAATTAATTTTGGAAAAGATAATTTGGGGTTGGGAAAGATTAATTAACAAGAACTTGAGGCTTTAACTCTCATTTTATAGATTCTACCTAGGAATAGGATTGAACTACTTGTAGCCATACCCGGAAGTGCTTAATCTCTTAATTGAGTTAGGGATAATTCAATTAGGAAGTCTTGTTAGTCTTTGGAAAAAGCTAATTAAGAATTATTATCCGTGTCTAATTAACATAAACTCGCTCATATTTATAAAATCGTGAAATACATTGGATCGTTACTTGAGTGTAATTCCCGATGCATTCATACTTGTTGCCATTGATCATTTTACTTGCTTTCTAGGTTAGTTTATATTTTCGCATTTAGTTATAAACATTTTCAAAACCAAAATCTATTCGTTTGGCATTGCGCGATAAGTGATAGTTCTCTTACATTCCTAATCGCCTCCATATTGTTCTCTGTGGGATTCGACCCCAACCTTGTTGGGTTATTATATTTGACAATCGACCGCTTACACTATTCTAAGGTGTAATTTGAGCGTATAATTTGGTCATAGGTGCTGCAATGGATGAAAATCCCTCCATAAAACGCTGATAGTAACCTGCCAAACCAAGGAAACTGCGGATCTTAGTAGCTGATGACGGTCTAGGCCAACTCTGCACCGCCTCCACCTTCTTCGGGTCTACCTTGATCCCATCACAAGACACCACATGGCCCAAGAATGCCACCGAATCAAGCCAAAATTCACACTTAGAAAATTTTGCATACAATTTCTTCTCCCTCAAGGTCTGAAGCACAGTCCTCAAATGTTGCTCATGATCAGCCTGGAACCGAGAATACACCAAGATGTCATCAATAAACACAATGACGAAGGAATCAAGATAAGGCCGAAACACACTATGCATCAAATGCATAAAGGCTGCTGGTGCATTGGTCAGCCCAAATGACATGACAAGAAACTCGTAGTGACCATATCTGGTCGTGAAGGAAGTCTCTGGGATGTCCGACTCCCGAATCTTCAGCTGATGATAGCCAGATCGCAAGTCGATCTTGGAGAATACTCTGGAACCCTGTAGCTGGTCGAATAAATCATCAATGCGGGGCGAAGGATACATGTTCTTCACTGTAACCTTGTTCAGCTGCTGATACGCATAAAGCCATCCTTTTTCTTCACAAATAGCACCGGAGCACCCCAAAGGTGATACATTGGTCCTGATGAAGCCCTTATCAAGCAACTCCTATAACTGCTCCTTCAACTTAGGAGGAGCCATCCGGTAAGGAGGAATAGAAATGGGCTGAGAGCCCAGTAAGACATCAATGCCGAAATCAATATCTCTGTCGGGCGGCATACCCGGAAGATCAGCTGGGAAAACATCAGGAAAGTCCCTCACTACTGGGACTGACTCAACTGGAAGGGTATCAACAGTGACATCTCTCACATAGGCCAAATACGCATCACACCCCTTTTCAACCATCCGCTGAGCCTTAAGGAAAGAAATGACCCTGCAGGGAGTATACTCTAAGGTACCTCTCCACTCTAATCTCGGCAAGCCTGGCATAGCCAGCGTCACTGTCTTAGCGTGACAATCAAGAATAGCATAATGGGGCGACAACCAATCCATGTCCAAGATAACATCGAAATCTACCATGCTGAGTAATAACAAATCAGCCCCGGTCTCAAAACCACTAAGAGAAATCAAACACGACCGATATACATGGTCCACAACTAGAGAGTCTCCCACATGAGTAGATACATAAATAGGGGAACTCAAAGAATCCCGAGATATCCCCAAATGTGGATCAAAATAAAAGGACACATATGAATATATAGATCCTGGATCAAATAATACTGATGCATCCCTATGATAGACAGGGACAATACCTATGATGACTGATTCTGAAGCAACGCCCTCGGAATGGGCTGGAAGAGCATAGTATCTGGCCTGGCCTCCCCCTCTAGGGAGACCTCTACCTCCCCGACCTCTACCTCGAGTTGACTGAGGAGGTAGAGTGGCAGCCGGGGCTGGAAGAATAGCCAGAGGACCCGGCGAAGCACGTGGAGGCTGATAAGACTGTGGAAGTGCACCCCTCTTGGCCCTGGGGCAATCTCTAATCACGTGACGAGTGTCACCACACTTAAAATCACCCCTCAGAGGACGCCGTGGCTGAGACTGAATAGGAGCTGGCCTGCTGGGCTGGCCGGAAATAGCACCTCTAACTGGAGGCACACTGGATACTGACTGTGCATAATAGAACTCCTGAGGACTAGGTGGAGCTGGAATACTGCTGGCTGGTGGAAGGGCTGAATGAACAGGGCAACCCACAAGGCCCCTACCATAGCGTGCTGCTGGTGCATGAGCTCCTGAAAAATGGCAGTCTCTCGAGACCTCTTGGCCTCTCTCTCCTCTCGGTCCTGGGCAAACATGCCCTCTACTCTCTTGGCAATACTCACTGCCTGCTGATTAGTGATATCCATCTCCAACTCTCTAGCCATACTGGTCCGAATACTAGGGTGGAGTCCCTCAATGAAGCGGCGAACCCGCTCTCTGACTGTGGCAACCAAGGCTGGTGCATGCTGAGCTAAATCACTGAAACGGACTGCATACTCCGACACAGTCATAGTACCCTGGCGCAGCTACTCGAACTCCGCGCGCCAAGTATCTCTGAGGCTCTGAGGGACATACACTCGCAAAAACATCTCTAAAAACTTAGTCCAAGTGAGTGAGGCTGCCTCGTCAGGACTACTCAGCTCATAGGCCCGCCACAACTGATATGCCGCTCCCCTCAGCTGGAAAGCGGTGAAAGAAACCCCACTGGTCTCCACAATGCCCATAGTGCGGAGAATACGATGACACTCCTCAAGAAATCCCAGAGCGTCATCTGAAGCTAGTCCACTGAAAATAGGTGGGTGGTACTTCTTGTACCTCTCAAGTCTGAGCTGCTTTGCCTCAGAAGCAGCTACCCTGGTCCCATGATGTACCGGAGCCACTGGGGGCATAGGAATATAATCCGAGGCCTGATCAACCTGGCCCCTCTACTCAGGAGTGCGGGCTGCGGGAGTCTGTGCCCCTCCCCTGGTCTGAGATGTAGCGGGAGCTATCAGAAGTAGTCCAGCTTGAGCTAGAGTGCGAAAAAAGCTCATGAACTGAGCTAAAGTCTCTTGTAAGGCTGGAGCAACAATAGGGACCTCCTGTGCCAGCTCTCCAGCTGGGGCAGCTATAGGCTCCTCTGTCGCTGCTCTCGCCGGTGCTCGGGCTACACCGCATGGTCATCCTCTACCTCGACCCCGACCTCTGGCGGCTCTGGCAGGGGGCTCGGGTGCCTGGTCATCGATCCTCCCAGTCGGGTCCTCACCATCTATGGGAAAGAATAGAATAGAATTTTAGAATTTTTGATGTCAATAACTCGCACGACAAGGAAATCAAAGAAATATGATTGTTCTTAACAGTTACATAGCCTCCCGAAGATAGATGAATGTCTCTGTACCAATTCGCGAGACCCTAATAAACTGACTTGTGACTTGTGACTTCTATGAACCTAGACGCTCTAATACCAACTTGTCACGACCCGATTTACCCTTCGAAAGGCATCGTGATGGCACCTAGTCTCTACGACTAGGTAAGCCTAATTGCGGAAAAGATATTAAATAGAAGCAATAAAATAAAGACGGAATAAAGTAAATCTACTAATGAAACATCGCCACTTGGCACGTACAAAATATAACTTCCCAAAACCCGGTATATCACAAACAGTCACAAGCTTCTAACACTACTGTAGCTCTAACAAAAACTGGAAAAGTATATAAGAACGTCTCTACAAGATAGAATAGAATGAGACTCAAAGGATTCTGCGGATGCGGCAGAAATACCTTGTAGTCTCCCGAAATCAGCAGCAACAACTAACTACGAGGTTGATAGCTCGTACCTGGATCTGCACACAAAAACATGTGTTGGAAAGGGCATGAGTACACCACATTTGGTACCTAGTAAGTGCCAAGCCTAAACCCGGTCAACTAGTGATGAGGTCAGGTTAAGGCTCTACCAGATTTCTAAATAAGTCAGTTTAAAACAATACAAAAGATAGGTAATGTCTACAGTAAACGGTTTAAGAAAAACAATATAAGTTTACAGTAAGAAAATCCTCGGCTCAACAAAATATATGTCACAAAGTGGAATCTCCGTGATACCGTCCGTAGTTCCAAATGATTATGCAGTACATGGGGAAAGCTCCCGGAATACGTCTGTAGTCCCAATTTAAATATGCAGTACAGGGGGAAAGCTCCCGGAGTACGTCCGTAATCCCAATTTAAATATGCAGTACAGGGGGAAAGCTCCTGGAATACGTCAATAGTCCCAATTTAAATATGCAGTACAGGGGGAAAGCTCCCGGAATATGTCCGTAGTCCCAATTTAAATATAAAATGCGAATGAATGCCGGATAAGGTTTATTTAAACAGTTCAGGAGAAAAGTCACAGGCAAAACACAGGATATGACTAACTAATCAAGGTGCACATAGTATCAAATAGAAATTTCAGGTAAAACATGTAGACATTCTCCTTCCTAATCTAAACTACACAATTAGCACATTAAACAGTGAAATAAGAGTGAAATGATTTATGGCATGGAAGGAAAAATGGAATTTTAGTAACAATGGCCCGTGCACGTACTCGTCACCTCACGTACACGGCGCCCATACAACAAATAATATCAAACAGCCTTAGGGGGAAGTCCCCAACACAGAGTTAGGGAAGCCACTTACACCGACTGCTCTACTCAACTCGAAATCACGGTCTTGCCACGAGTAACCGACTCCGAATGAACCAAATCTATTCAATTCAATTGCATAATGTAAATATCACTTTAAGAAATCAATCTAGCTAATTAGTTCAAGGCTAATACGCGAAATTAGGAAAATTGCCCAAAAAGTCCCCTGGGCCCACGTCTCGGAATCGGGTAAAAATTACAAATTTCGGGCACTCATTCACTCATGAGTCTAACCATACAAGAATTACTCGAATCGGATACCAAAATCTCGATCAAAACTCAAAAACTTGGCCTAAGAACTTTATCCATATTTTCCCCAATTTTCCACCAAAATTTCGAAATTAAAGGATGGATTTAAGTGTATAATCATGGAAATTAGTCTAAACCGAGTAGGAATTACTTACCCAAATTTCCCAGGTGAAAATCTCTCCAAAAATCGCACTTCCCGAGCTCTCAAGTTCAAAATATGAATTATGGCTTAAACCCTCGATTTTGGGTTTTAAAATCTGCCCACGTGAGAGTTCATCGCGTTCGCGGAAGAACCATCACGAAGGGTAAAAAACACACGCCCTAACTTTGGCCTACGCGAACGCGTACCTGGGGCTGCGAACGCGGACCACTGCCTCCCTAACCCTACGCGAACGCGTTACCATTCACGCGAACGCGAAGGGTAAAACACTGGACCCGCTGAGCCTAAATCCTTCTTCACAAACGCGGCTTGGACCACGCGTTCACGATGAGCACTGGACCAAACCATCACTTTCGCACCTAGCCTAACGTGATCGCATAGAGTAATTTTCTCCCCTTGCCCAGCTTGACCTATGCATTCGCGACACCCCTTATGCGAACGCATAGAATAACACCAGCACCAGAAAATCTGATCCTCCCTAAGTCGAATTTTTAACCCGTTGAGCATCCGAAACACACCCGAGGCCCCCGGGACCTCAACCAAACCTACCAACCAGTCCTAATACATCATTCAAACTTGGTCGAGCCTTCAAAACACATCACATAACACTAAAATCACAATTAATGCATGAATTCAAGCCTAAGGACTTATGAAATTTCCAAAATCCACAACCGATGCTGAAACATGTCAAAACTAGTCCGAATGACCTCAAATTTTACACACAAGTTATAAATGACACTATGGACCTACATCCAATCTTGGAATTCTATTCCGAGCCCGATATCAACATTTCACCTATCAGCCGAAATCGCCGAAATTCTAACTTTCGCCAATTCAAGCCTAAATCTACTACAGACCTCGAGAACACATTCTGAACACTCTCCTAACCCCTAAATCACCCAACGGATCTAACTGAGTTTCTGAAATTCCATTCGGGATCCGTCTTCACACAGTTCCCACTATGGTCTGATTTCTAAAGCTTAAACTCATATGTACGGACTATGTGTCCAAAAACTCTCCGAAATTCACGACTAATCATTCCGACACATCCCATAAGCAGATATAAGCGTGGGGAAAGCAATTATTAGGGGATCGGGGTGCTAACACTCAAAATGACTGACCAGATCGGTACAGAAAACATAACCACTCTCATGACCTAGATGAGCTTACTGACAAAGAAAATTGATGAGATGGTCACAAAGCAAGTGCACATTGTGGATGAAACAAATGGAGGCTTATGCACTCCTTGCATCAAATAGTCATATGTGTGCTCGTGGAGCAGAGAGAGTGACAACCAAGGTTTCATATAGGACATGAATTATGTCAATAATTACGGAGGTCAGAAGCAAGGTGGGCAGCAATGGGAACCAACACCAAACCAGCAGTACAGACCTAACCAGTAGTACAGACCTAACCAGCCACAACACAACTCCAATCAGGGAGGAGCACGGCCACAAGGCCAAGTCGTGCCTTATCAAAGGCAGCAACATGATAGAAATCAGAGGCATGCTGCAACAATTCATTGGAACAAATGGTAAGATGCAAGAAAAGTTAGCTGCAAATGATTCGGCAATTAAAGGCATAAAAACTCAATTTGGACATCTATTTATGGCCTTGAACAATATCCCTCAAGGAACATTGCCTGCAGATACAAATATTAATCCAAAGGAGAAAAACCAAATCAGCTAATGGCAATGAGTCTCAGAAATGGAAGGGACTTAGACAGAGAGCAAGAAGCTCAATCTAGGAGAGAGACTATGCCAACTACTCCAGTTACATTAGAGGTAGATGAATCAGCACAGCTCACCGAGGTTGTAGTTGAACATGCACATGTTGACAAGGGTAAGGCGAAGAAAGGTGAACAAGTCTCAAACAAGTGGCCCCTCTTGTGCCAGAAGCTTCCAACAAAGAAAAGACATCAAGCAGTGGACAGAGGTTGACTCCTGCACCATTCCCTCAGAGATTGGTAACACAAAAGAAAGATGATCAATCAGGAAGTTCATGGAAATGCTTCGACAGATTCAATTGAATATTCCACTGATGGATGCTTTGAGGGAAATACCAGGGTATGCAAAAATGATGAAGGACCTAATGTCGTGGAAATTTGACTTCCAAGACCTTTCCACTATCACTCTGACACATACCTGCAGTGCGGTAGTGACAAGACCTATGGCCCAAAAGGTGTCTGATCCAGGTAGCTTCACTATTCCATGCACTATTGGGAGTACGCTTTTGTTAAAGCACTGTGTGACTTGGGAGACAACATAAACTTGATGCCCTTGGCAATCTATACAAAATTGGGCATTGGCAGAGCTAGACCGACTACAATATTGCTACAACTGGCTGATCGCACAGTCAAAAGACCGACAGGAATTCTTGATGATGTGCTTGTGCAAGTGGGGAAATTGTATTCCCTGCAGACTTTGTTATTCTTGACTGTCAGGTGGATGAAGAGATACCCATCATTCTGGGAAGGACGTTCTTAGCCACTAGGAGAGCATTGATTGATTGTAAGACTGGAGAACTGAAAATGAGGTTGAACAATGAAGAAATAATATTCAACGTTCAACAATCCATGAGGAGACCCAGTGAATTTGCAAACTGCTCACTAGTGGAGGCCGTGGATGTGATACTGCAAGAAGAGGATGAGACCCTTAATGTCAAGGATCCACTAGAAGCCTCGTTGATGAATTTTGAAGAGATGGAAGGTGAAGGGTAGACATAGTGGGTCGTGGCTCTCGAAGGTCAAGGATTCTGGAAAAGGGAGCCTCAGTTCGAGCCCCTACGCTTAGAAGAGAGAGCGACACCACTTGCAAAACCATTAATAGAGGAGCCACCACAGTAGGACCTGAAACCGCTTCCAGCCCACCTCAGGTACGCTTTCTTGGGTCCTAATTCTACTTTTCCTGTTATTATATCATCTGGTTTGCTAGCTGTGCAGGTAGAGAAACTATTGCAGGTATTGCAAGAATGTAAGACTGCCACTGGTTGGACCATGACAGACATAAAGGGCATCAACCCAGCCTTCTGTATGCACAAGATTCTTTTAGAAGAGGGGCACAAACCTTCTAGAGAACATCAACGAAGGCTGAACCCGAATATGAAGGGAGTAGTAAAGAAAGAAGTGATCAAGTGGCTGGATGCGGGTATCATCTTCCCCATCTCTAACAGCAACTGGGTCAACACTGTCTAATATGTGTCGAAAAAGGGAGGAATTACGATAGTATAAAATGAGGTTGATCTCGACTCGTACAGTCACGGGGTGGAGGATTTGCATGGACTATAGAAAACTGAACACAGCCACCTAGAAGGACCATTCCACCTTACCTTTCATTGACCAAATGTTGGACCGGTTAGCTGCGCGATCTCACTTCTCTTTCTTGGATGGGTATTCGGGGTACAACCATATCTCAATAGCCCCTGAAGACAGAGAGAAAACATCCTTCACTTGTCCGTATGGAATCTTTGCTTTTTGGAGAATGCCTTTTGGGTTGTGCAATGCACCGACTACAGTTCAACAATGCATGTTAGCTATTTTCACTGACATGGTTGAGGACATAATGAAGGTGTTTATGGATGATTCCTCCGTGGTGGGGGATTCATTCAAAGATTGTCTTCACAACTTAAAAAGAGTGCTCAAAAGATGTATGGAGACAAATCTGGTGTTGAATTGGGAAAAGTGCCACTATATGGTATAAGAAGGAATCGTGTTGGGACATCGAGTGTCCAACAAGGGGATTGAAGTCGACCATGCTAAGGTTGATGTGATTGAGAAGTTGCCACCGCCCACTTCGATAAAGGCGGTGAGAAGTTTCCTTGGACACACCGGGTTCTATAGGCGGTTCATTAAAGATTTCTCCAAGATTGCTAACCCATTATGCTAGATGCTTGTAAAAGACCAGCCCTTTGTGTTTTCTAATGATTGCAGGTTGGCTTTTGAGGAGATGAAAAAGAGATTGGTGACTGCACCCATCATTGTTGAACCCAACTGGGAGTAACTGCTCGAGCTCATGTGTGATACCAGTGATTATGCTATAGGAGCAGTCTTGGGACAACACAAGGACAAGATGATGCACCTGATCTACTATGCGACTAGAACGCTCAGTGGTGCATAGTTCAATTACAGTGTAACGGAAAAGGAAATGCTGGCTGTAGTGTTTTCCTTCGACAAATTCAGGTCGTACTTAATTGGTTCAAAAGTTATTGTCTATACTGACCATGCAACAATTAGGTACTTGATAGCAAAGAAAGAGTCAAAGCCACACTTGATTCGCTGGGTTCTTTTGCTACAAGAATTCGATCTGCAAATCCGTGACAGAAAGGGGATGGACAAGCAAGTGGTAGACCACCTCTCAAGGTTGGAAGGAGCAGAAAAGAGAATGGAGGTTGAAGATATCACAGAGACATACCCGGATGAAAAGTTACTTGATGTGACAATGGAGGAGGCACCATGGTATGCTGATATTGCTAATTACTTAGCAAGCGGTATTGTACCTTATGAACTCTCCTCAATTCAAGAGAAAAAGTTCTTCAGACTGTCGATCTTATTATTGGGATGAACCTCTACTTTTTAAAATATGTGTAGATAACATGATCCGAAGGTGTATCCCCGAGAAAGATCAACCTTTTGTCTTGCGGGCTTACCATGCTTCACCATATGGTGGACACTTCGGAGGAATCCGGACAATAGTAAAAGTGTTGAAATCGGGATTGTATTAGCCTACTCTGTTTAAGGATGCCCATGCTTGGGTAAAAAGTTGCGATGAATGCCAAAGGACATGCAACATATCTCGCCGTCACGAGATGCTGATGACCACATATCAAGAGGTGGAGGTTTTTGACATGTGGGGGATCGACTTTATAGGGCCATTCGTCAGCTCGTATGGTAACAAATACATCTTGGTAGCAGTTGACTACATATCCAAAAGGGTCGAAGCGGCGGCTGTACCAACTAATGATGCAAAATGGGTGACAAGTTTCCTAAAGAAAAACATCTTCACACGTTTTGGCACCCCGAGAGCTATAATCGGTGATGGTGGATCCCACTTTTGCAATAGAGCGTTCACACGCCTGTTGGAAAAGTATGGAGTTCGTTACAAAGTAACCATACTGTACCACCCACAGACGAGCGGGCAAGTTGAAGTGTCCAATAGGGAAATTAAAAGCGTCCTTACAAAAACAGTGAATGCAACAAGGACCGATAGGGAGAAGAAGCTGGATGATGCATTGGTGGTGTACCGCACATCATTCAAAACTCCAATTGGTATGTCACCGTACAGGTTGGTGTTTGGAAAGGCATGCCACCTTCTGGTATAGCTTGAACATAATGCACTTTGGGCACTGGGGCAGTTAAATTTGGATATGGAGACCGCATGCACCAGCAAAGTCATTGAGTTACATGAGCTCGAGGAATTCAGGTTCCATGCATTTGAGAGTGCTCGATTATACAAAGAAAGGATGAAAATAATGCATGATAAGCACATCTTAGATCGAAACTTCGAACCCGGGGATCTAGTGTTATTATACAACTCAAGATTGAGATTGTTTCAGGGTAAGTTGAAGTCCCGATGGTCAGGACCCTTCAGAGTGGTACAAATGTTCTCAAGTGGAGCTGTGGTGATTGAATCAGAAGATGGGACAAATAAGTTCACGGTGAATGGTTAAAGGTTGAAACATTACCTTGGAATGGTCGAAGAAAAAAGGGATAAAGTGGTGATAACTTTGGAAGAGCCCCTGTACGCAAACGAGGAGTGATAATGAAAGAATGCGTCGTGTCGCGACGTAAAATCATGCGCTTCTTGGGAGGCAACCGATGGTTTGTTGTAAATCGTCATACTGCGACGTTAATTTAGGCGCTTTTTGGGAGGCAACCCATTATTTTTCTTTACTTTTGTTGTTGTAATTGATTTTGAACGACATTGACCGATCTACTAGTGTGCAGGGCAAAAAAAATTATGCGTATCGAAAGGACTCGGGGGTCGAAACTAGTCGGAGAAGAGGTAAAAATGCAGAAAAGATAAAAATTTGCTGGAGACGGAGATCCGCGGCCGCGAATTGGACTGCGGATAGGGCCGCACTTGTCACTGTTCCGAATCCGCGGCTGCGAATTGGACTGCAGATATGGATGCGGATTTTGGCTTATGTTCTGCCCCGTCCGCGGCCATGAATTGGACTGCGGATTGGGGCGTGAATTCTTGGCCACCCACTGCCCAACATCCGCGACCACAGATCCGGGCGCGAATGTGGGGCATGTTAGGTAAGTTTTTTTTCCTTCGAATTTTTAGCCCAAAATTTTATTTATTTATTTTTTCTTTATTCCCCCCAACTAAGA
>ML369380.1:0-18098 GCA_005239525.1 Nicotiana knightiana
AGATTTATATTTGCAACGCCCGTTTAGTCTTTATAGAAGACATAGTTGAGCGTGATCAGAGACGACGCCTTGAATTGAAGAGCAATACCAAGTATCCCACTTTGAATTCCCGGTGCTTAGCATACTTGTCATGAAAATACTTCATTTTCTCCTTGTACAAAGAAGATCTTGCATAGGCATGGAATCTAAACTCATCAAGCTCATTAAGGTGATCAACACGAAGATTTGCAGCAGAGTCCCAATCCAAGTTCAACTTCTTCAAAGCCCAAAGTTCCATGTGCTCCAACTCAACTGGGAGGTGACATGCTTTACCATACACCAACCGGTACGGTAACATAACAATCAGGGTCTTGAAGGCAGTCCTATATGCCCAAAGTGCATCATCAAGCTTTTTAGACCAATCGGTCCTATTTGCATAATGGTCTTGGACAAAATATTTTTTATTTCCCGATTTGAGACTTCAACTTGCCCACTGGCTTGAGGATGGTAAGGAGTGGACACTTTGTGATTTACCCCGTACTTGGCAAGCAACGAATCAAAAGCTCGATTGCAAAAATGAGATCCCCCGTCACTTATGATAGCCCGAGGAGTCCCAAATCGTGTGAAAATATTATTCTTGAGAAAACCAACCACACTCCGGGCGTCATTATTGGGAAAATCCACGGCTTTAACTCATTTTGAAACATAATCCACAGCTACGAGAATGTAGGTATTACCACACGAGCTGGCAAACGGACCCATGAAGTCAATGCCCCAAACATCAAATATATCAACCTCAAGGATCGTTGTGAGGGGCATTTCATCCTTCTTTGATATACAACCTGCTCTTTGACATTCGTCAGACCTCTTTACCAAGTCACTCACATCTTTGTACAAAGTAGGCCAATAAAATCCGCAACTTAGAACTTTTGAAGTTGTCCTTTCCCCACCGTGATGACCACCGTAGGGAAAAGAGTGGAAAGAATCAAGAATGGGCAATTACTCTTCTTCGGGGACACAATGCCGTATGACCCCATCATTGCATATCTTGAACAAATACGGCTCTTCTTAATAATAATCCAAGCTTTCCCGTCTAAGCTTCTTCCTTTGGTTAGAAGAGAGCTCAAATGGGACAACACAGGTAACAAGAAAGTTGGCAATGTCCGCAAACCATGGCATGTCATGCATAGAGGCTGAGAGAAGCTGCTCATCCGGGAAAGTATCATTGATCTCAAGGATATCATTGGCCTTCCTTGCTCTTCCAACCGGGATAGATGATCGACAACTTGATTTTCGCTCCCCTTTCTATCAGCAATTTCTAGATCAAACTCTTGGAGCAATAACACCCACCTCATAAGCTTAGCTTTTGAATCCTTTTTCATCATTAAGTACCAGAGCGCCGCATGATCGGTGTGCACTATCACCTTGGCGCCCATAAGGTAAGGCTTAAATTTCTCCATTGCAAAGACAATAGCTAACAATTCCTTTTCGGTGACGGTGTAGTTAACCTGGGAGGAATTCATGGTTTTGCTTGCATAATAAATGGGGGAAAATATTTTGTTCACCTTTTGTCCCAAGACCTCACCCACCGCCACGTCACTTGAATCACGCACGATCTCGAAAGGAGAGCTCCAATTTGGTGTTGTGATTATTAGTGTGGTAGTCAACTTATGCTTCAACAACTCAAAAGATTGCATACATTCCTCATTGAACTCGAACTTGGCATCTTTCTCCAATATCTTGCATAGGGTATTTACCACTTTTGAAAAATATTTAATGAATCTCCAGTAAAATCCTGCATGCCCAAGGAAACTACGAACTCCCTTCACCGAAGTTGGAGGTGGAAACTTGGAAATAACCTCGATCTTGGCTTTATCCACTTCAATTCCATCTCTTGAGATTTTGTTGCTGAGGACTATGCCTTCCTCGACCATGAAATGGCATTTTTCCCAATTCAATATAAGGTTGGTTTCTTCACACTGGGCAATGACTTTATCAAGATTTTGCAAACACTCCTCAAAATGAGTCCCGAACCACGCTGAAGTCATCCATGAACACCTCTAAGAAATCTTCAACCATATCAGTGAAAATTGCCATCATGCACCACTGGAATGTGGCGGATGCATTGCACAAACCGAATGGCATCCTTGAAAAAGCAAATGTACCGTAGGGACAGGTGAAGGTTGTCTTTCCTGATCTTCTGGGGCTATGAGAATCTGATTGTAGCCGGAATACCTATCCCTGAAATAATAGAAAGCCCGCCCAGCAAGTCTATCAAGCATCTAGTCCAGAAATGGCAATGGAAAGTGATCCTTTCGGGTCACCTTGTCAGCTTTCGGTAATCCATACAAACCCTCTAGCCAGTCACGGTCCGAGTGAGAATAAGCTCATTCTTGTCATTCTTCACCACTTTCATACCACCCTTTTCGAAGCACACTGCACTTGTGAAGTCCAAGCACTATCAGAGATTGGATAAATAACCCCAGCATCAAGACATTTGACTATCTCCTTTTTTATCGCCTCTTGCATTGCCTCGTTCAACCTCCATTGATGTTCCACGGACGGTTTTGCATCATCTTCAAGAATAATTTTGTGCATGCAAAAGGCAGGGCTTATGCCCCGAATATCAGCTAGAGTCCCACCTATGGGCTTCTTTCTCCTTTGGAGCACTTTGAGTGTAGAATCTACCTGCAATTGGGTTAGGCAAGAAGAAAGTATAATAGGTAAAGAGAAGGACCCAAAAATTGATACCTGAGGTGTGGTGGAAGGGGTTTCAACTCCAAGGTAAGGTGGCTCCTCGATTGAGGGCTTTGTCGGAGGAGTTTTTCGATTCTCCAAATCCAAAGATAGCTTGCGAGGTCCATAAAAATAAGAACCCATGCCTTGCAATGCATTGGTACACTCGATCAAACCATCCACCACAACATCATCATGATTCAATAAAACTGCTTCCACGGGATCTTCAACATTTATCATTGAGATTTTCATCAATTATGACCTCAGTAAAAAACAAGGTCCACAAAATAACACACCTCCATGCTATTGGGTTGCCGCATTGATTTGCAAATGTGGAAAATGACCTTTTCATCAACCACCCGGAAGGTGAGCTCACCGACCTCCATATCAAACAAGGCCTTCCCCATTGCAAGGAAATTTCTTCCCAAAATAATAGGTACTTCATAATCTACCTCACAATCCAATATCACAAAATCCACGGGCAGAATGAATTTGTCGACCCGCACCAAAACATCATCAATGATTCCCAAGGGTCGCTTCATAGTTCGATCCGCCATTTGAAGTCGCATGGAAGTTGATCTAGGTTGGCCAATTCCCAAGGTCTTAAAGACAGAATAAGGCATTCAATTGATACTAGCATCCAAGTCACACAATGCCTTGGCAAAATCCGCACTACCAATAGTGCAAGGAATAGTGAAAGCTCTGGGATCCTCTAGTTTGGGTGCCATTGAGTGCACAATTGCACTCACTTGGTGAGTCATCTTGATTTTCTTGCACTCCATGGATCTCTTCTTTGTGACCAAGTCTTTCATAAACTTGGCATACCCGAGCATTTGTTCAAGTGCCTCAACTAATGGTACGTTGACGGAAAAACTCTTCATCATATCTATGAACTTCTTGAATTAATTCTCCGTCTTTTGCTTAGCCAATCTTTGAGGATAGGGTGGAGGAGGTCTAGGCAATGGAATCTTGACTTTTGGCGCAACCGTCTCGGGTATGTCAATTACGTGTTCCCTAGAAGGGTTCACGTCATTTTGTGTTTCCTCCTCATTATCATTTATATCAATCCTCGCTTCATTATTCATCGGCTCTTCAACCACATTTTCAACCTCAATAGGAACCTCAACATGTTGTAAGTCGTCATCATCACCAACAACCCTCTTTTGCTTTGAAGAACTAGCCTCACCACCCCGACCACTCCTTGTGGTCACTGCCATAGCATGTCGGGTATTTTTGTTGATGTTCCCACCCTTAGGGTTCACCACCGTGTCACTAGGTAGTGCCCCATTCGGGTGAGTGTTCAAATCTTGTGAAATTTGTCCCATTTGGACCTCAAGATTGCGGATTGAGGTAGTGTGGGAGGCAATTTAAGCATCTGAATCGCATTCCGTTCCATCATTTGTTTAAACATATGCTCGATCCGGCCCATGTCATTGCTTGAGGAACTTTGACCTTGTGATTGATACGGGGGTGAATTTTTGGGTTGTTGATACATCGGGGACCTTTGAAAGCTCGACCCCTGATTTCCATTTCCACCCCAATTGCTATTGTTGTTCCCGTTCCAATTGTTGTTATTGCCTCCCCATTGTTTATTGTTGTTCCTCCAATTGCTAGAGTTGTTATTGTTGTTCCAATTGCTTTGCCTTTGATTGCTCCAGTTTTGGTTTTTACTTTGATTGTTCCTTTGCCCTTGAAAATTGTTGGCATACATTACATCTTCATTTTTCTCATCATAGGAATCCTCTTGATTATACCCACTCACTCCTTGGTCACATTGGTCATTGTTGTTTTGTATTTGATTTCCACGAGGCTTCATAAAGTTGTCACATGCCTCATTGTAAGATAGCTTCATAAAGTTTCCCCCAGTGAGTTGGTTGACCACACACTGGTTTGTAGTATTAATGCCCCCGTAAAAAGTCTGTTGTATCATGGCCTCTGTCATGTCATTGTTTGGGCATTCTTTGACCATAGTTTTATAGCATTCTCAAATCTCGTGAAGGGGCTCATTCGGCTCTTTCTTGAATGCCAATATCTCATCTCTCAAAGCTACCATGTGCCTAGGGGAGAAAAACTTGGCAATGAACTTATCCGCCATTCATCCCATGTAGAGATAGAATAATTGGGGAGTCGTTCAAGCCAATCCAGTGCCTTCCCTCGTAGAGAGAAAGGAAATAATCTGAACCTCAAGGCATCCTCTGATACATTGGTTTGCTTTCTCCCCCAACATGTGTCTACAAAGCCTTTTAAGTGCTTGTAGGCATTTTGATGGGGAGCTCCCGTGAAATACCCTCGTTGCTCCAGAAGTGCCAATATGACATTAGTGATTTGAAAGTTTCCTGTCGGGATTCTGGGTGGTACAATTGCATTGGCAAACCCCTCGTTTGGAAGCACCCGAGGAGCAACTCTTGGAGGAAGCGGGGGAGGATCTGGAATATTATTATTGGGATTATCCTATCGGCCTCGTATTTGAGGTGGAGGAATTTGATGAAACTCCTCTTCCCCGTTATCATCTACCTCCTCCCCCTATAATATTTTCCAGAGGATTAGCCATAAGTACCTGTATTGTTTGAAACACACGAGTTAACAAACAAGAAGAAAAGAACAACAGTCTACACCACTACTCAAATAGATAGTCAACACCATCTTAACTCCCCGGAAACGGCGCCAAAAAGTGATCTACGCGCACCTATACCACTATTTAAGTAGCAAGGCAAGGTCGAAGCATCTTTTACCCTACAGGGTCGGGATCGATATCCATAGGGAGTTAGGTAATGGGAGTCGAGTTTCTACTTGATTTAGTGGAGTTTCATGTTCTTAATTTCTCTTCTCAACATAATTTGGTTTTGAATCTATTCTAAGGTTGAGTCTAAAAAGTAATATTATCTAACTAACTACAATATTTTTGTGGATTTTTATCAAATGATTAAAGGCACTAGGGTTGCAACTTACTCCTAGGCAAGTGACTAATGGGATCTAAAATATAGGATAAGCTTGTGAATTATGGGCAAATGACATAACCTCATACTAAATTACTCACCCAATACCTCTCGATAATGTGGGTGACTATGCCTGAATTGGCTTTCTCAAGCCAATTAGGTGTTACAACAAATCAAATGAAATGGCTCAAGTCGGGTATCACTATCTCTAGTTTCTACCCTTTTATTGGGGCTATCACTCTCGTGAGTTCACCCCAATACCTTGTTATCCTGTTTACCTAGACTTGGGTCATCTTTCTCAAGAATAACCCTAGTCAAAAAGGCATAAATTAGTGTTAGCAACCACTAATTCAGTCAATGAAGCATGAAATAGGCTAAAAGTCATACACCCAATCACAAATTCATCCTAAAATAAGAGACCCGTTAGTTAACCATACTAGGGTTGGGTCACAACCCTTGCTTGAGGGTCTAGCTACTCATTATCATGCAAGAAATTAAGATAGATGATGAAATTAAACCCATAAATGTTGATTACAAGAAGAAAATCTAAGAAGTATGGTAGAATATAAGCTAAAATTACTCAAAACAGAATAAAAACATTATTCACGAGCTCACTCTCTTTTCTGATGCCCTAAAAATGAGAAAAAGTTGTATTTATACTAGGCTGAAAATACAGGACAAAATTTCCCCTACGGAGCTTTCACTCCCAGTGGAATTCTATGCGCTCCAGCGGATTGGCTTCCGCTGTAGCGGAATAACAACCGCTGCAGCATTTCTGGACCTGGATACTTTCAGCATCTCTATTCTGGCCCCAGCGGAATTTCACAGCGCGGTAGCGTAATAATATCGATGACCGTGCTATTATGAATAACTTCAGGTTGGAAAGTCTTTAATCTTAGGAATCCGCTCCCATCGGATATTTGAACACTGCACCGGTGAGGACAACACTGTAGCAAAATATTGGCATGGACGGCGGCTCATCTGGGTCTCAAAAGCAGAGTCTTCTGGACTTTTAACCGGGGTAGCGGATGGAATTCCGGTGCAGCGAAGAGACAACCGCTGCAGCGGAATATTGGCGCTTCTCAGCGCTTCTACTGGGTTTTGGGTCAGTGCAAGTTCTGCTCCTCTTTGAGTTATTTTTAGTCAACATCTTCAATTCAACTCAAATCCTGCAATTTAAACAACTTGCATCAAATTTCGGGAGTATCTTAATGCAATTTTGCCTCAAAACCTAAGAAAATGAGAGTAAATAATAGGTACAAATCCCTAGTTATCATCGGCCCTCTACCATCGGCCCCAGGTAAAGCTAAGTTCATCTTATTTATGACTGACTATTTCTCAAAATGGGTTGAAGCACATGCGATCAAGAAAGTACGAGAGAAATAAGTTATAGACTTCATCTGGATCACATTGTATGTTGATTTTGGATACCTGCCGAAATAGTGTGTGACAATGGGAAACAATTTATCAGCATCAAGGTGATGAAATTCCTCGAAGACCATAAAATAAGAAGGATATTATGTACACCATATCATCCTAGTGGGAATGGTCAGGCAGAATCAACAAACAAGACTATCATCCAAAACCTAAAGAAAAGGTTGAACGAAGCTAAAGGGAAATGGAGAGAAATTCTACCCGAGGTCCTTTGGGCATACCGAACCACATCGAAGTCCAGTATAGGGGCAACTCTATTTTCCTTAGTATATGGCTCCGAAGCCTTGATCCCAGTCGAATTCGGGGAACCCAGTGCAAGGTTTCGACATACAATAGAAGAATCAAATCACGAGGTTATGACTACTAGCCTCGAATTATTAGATGAAAAACGAGAAGCTGCACTCGTTCGAATAGCTGCACAAAAACAATGAATCGAAAGATACTACAATAGGAGAACCAACTTTCGCCACTTCAGAGTCGGGGGCTTAGTCCTAAGGAAAGTCACCATCAACACTCGAGATCCTAACGAATGGAAGCTTGTCCCTAATCGAGAAGGACCGTACCAAGTCCTCGACATAGTTGGAAATGGATTTTATAAACTAGGAACGATGGACGGTGAACCACTGCCAAACAATTGGAATATATCACTTCTCAAACGATATTATTGCTAAAGTATAACTTTCTACCTTATTTCATTTATATATTTGACGCTAACTTACTGCAGGTGTTCGACCAAAGACATTGAGACCTCAGATTTTAAAGTACGCTTTGCACTCTTTTTCCCTTAGATCGGTTTTTATCCCAAATGGGTTTTTCCGGCAAGATTTTTAACGAGACAACAACTATGTGCTACCTGAGGACAATTCAACATTATCCAAGATTTCTTTGCAATCAACCTCGAATACAGGAGGGCATCACCCTCGGATGATATTTTTGAGAAAATTACTTCGTGTCAAATGGTCTCGATAGGAAAATTTTGTAATGGGTCAAACGGTCTAATGAACCGTGTGCATATACATTAGTCGAGACCCCGATGGCAAAACATGTACACATGTATAAATTATTCAAATAAGCACTCTTTCTTTATCAAACATCTTGTGTCTCGAAGAAAATTCACTACTATACAACCTCATACTCACGATTTTGTGAAAAATGGCTCAAGATCCAAATGTAAATATACTTCGAACACTCGGGGAATGTCATCGACAATAAGAATATTCGAGTTATCTAAACTCAAGTTCATAAGACCTTAAAGAGGCACCCCTCGATCTATAGGCCAAGGCAACCATTCTCGGGGACTATTCGAAATGTTATCGGAAAATAAGCCCAAGAGGCATACCCGAAGGCTACGGATGAATTAAAGGCTACAATCAAAATAACGCGGCTCGGAGACGTCGGAATCCCGCAATAAAAATAGGCCTTCAAATTCTTTGAAAAATCGGTTAAAAAAGGCTACCCTCGGAAAATAATCAAAAGGGCTTCGATAAAATCAGCCCTCGAAAACCCAAAAAGGTTTCGATAATATCAGTCCTCGAAAAACCTTAAGAGGTATCAAATTATCTTAACACAAACGTGCTAAGGCATAAAAAGCAAAGAGGTTTCAATTGACACCGGACCCTCAAAAAACCCAATGGGTAAAAAATACATGCTAAGGCATAAAGAAATTTTTGCTAAGTCTTTTAAGCCGCAAGGGGGGGAAATAATAGCCATATTTTATAGGCCATATCGGCCCAATATAAAAGAGCCTAAGGTCCAATACATTCAGAGTTCGAAACCTTGTTCTCACTCAACTCGGACCTAAGAGTTCTGATGAGTGGTGATTTTACAACTCATTTTAGCTCTTTTTCGCTAGATTTTTCATCCTTTAATGATAACATGAGGTCATTTATGGTGTGTATTGTTCGACTTTCAGGAAAATTATGCCATGAAGTGATTGGCGTTAAATTGAAGTGGAATTAAGCACAAATTGGTGGAGAAAGGACAAAAGCCTTCAGTGATTCCGCACCTGCGGACTTTTGGTCGCTGGTGCGACATCGCACCTGCGAAGTAGCATTTCGCACCTGCGCAACTGGCTCAGTTGTACTGAGGCTGCACCTGCGACGTGGTATCCGCACCTGCGGAACCACAAGTGCGGTTGTCTGGTCCGCATCTATGGAAAAGGATAATGTCACTCGGAATTGCACCTACGATGTGGAATCCGCATCTGCGGAGCCGCACCTACGAGGATTTTTCTGCAGGTGCAGTCAACGGGCATTAGACCTGGACAGATTTGTAAAATCATATTTTCCCAATCCCAAACCCACATATACTCGACCTAGCAGATATTTTCAGTATCTTTGGCGTTGTTTATTATATTTTGAGTCTTGAAGACAATAGAGAACAAGTTTTGAAGCTAGGGTTTGCATACACACTTGGGTTTTGAAGTTTTCAAGCTTGTGGTTAAGGATTTCTTACCCATTTATGTTTATTTCTTCATTTTCTTGCTTTGTATTGAATATTTAAGTGTGTAGTATTTATTTCCAACACTAAATCTTGTTTATAAAAATATTCATGTTTATAGTGTGGATTAAATACCTTGTTGTGCTTATGTACTGAATGATTTTTATTCTTTTATGAAGTAAGTTTGTTGTTTCTTTAATTATTCTTGTTCTTTAATGTTTCCAAAGGGATTAGCTAACCCTAGGACTTGCCCATTAACTCCGAATTAATTTTGAAAAAGATAATTTGGGTTGGGAAAGATTAATTAACAAGAACTTGAGTTTTTAACCCTCATTTTATAGATTCTAACTAGGAATAGGATTGAACTACTTGTATCCATATCCGGGTGTGCTTAATCTCTTGATTGGGTTAGGAATAATTCGATTAGGAAGTCTTGTTAGTCTTTGGAAAAAGCTAATTATGAATTATTATCCGTGGCTAATTAATATAAACTCGCTCATAATTGTAAAATCGTGAAATACATTGGATCGTTACGTGAGTGTAATTCCCAATGCATTCATTCTTGTATCCATTGATCATTTTACTTGCTTTCTAGGTTAGTTTACATTTTTGCAATTAGATATAAATATTTTCTAAACCAAAATTTAAGTGTTTGGCTTTGCGCGATAAGTGATAATTCTCTTACATTCCTAATCGCCTACATATTGTTAAGTTGACTTGAATATAGCTCGAGGATTCATTATAAAACCTTAAGGGGTATGTTGTTGTAAGTTCGAAACTTACTCATTATTTGATTAAAAACCTAAGGGTTTGTTCTATTCTAAGTTCAAAGCTTACTCGAACTTAGTTATAAAAGCAGTACAGTTATGGCTTCGACCAATCCAGCTGAAATCTCGAACATACTATTAAGCTCGGGGACTCGCCTTCGGTTGACTAAAAGACCTAAGGGTTTGTTCTAAGTTCGATCTAGTTTCCACTAGATTACAGAGGCTGCAACAACAAAATTTTCACAAAGCAAAAGCATAAAACATATTTGAACATTAAAACTGAGAAGACATTCAAAAGAAGTTTTTCTTTTATATATTGATGAAAAAGGATATGTATAAGAGACCGATCAAGGTCTTACAAAAAGAAATACAAAGAAATTAAATCCTAACTACGGCCGGTTTCAACCTCTTCTTCGGGAGCAACTTATCCGGGAGAAACTTCTCCTTCAGGCCCCTCATCGGGTCCGCCTCAACTACCTTCTTCATCATCGTCTTTATCTCGGCTTCGAGAACCCTGGCTTGGGCTATCTCCTCAGAGAGGTCAAAACCTCGAGCATGGATTTCCTCGAGGGTTCCCTCAGGGATTGGTACTTTGCCAAGTCATTGCTCCATCGCTCCCGATCTGAAGCCTCCCTTAGCTGCGTTTAAGCAGCCTCAGCATCAGCCCGATACATGGAAGACTTGTCTGCCATGACCTTGATCTTCTCAATCTCTGCCTTGGCCTCAGCAATCCCGGTTTCAAGTTCTTCGACCCTTTTGGCTTGGGCAGAGCTTTTTTCTTTGATGCCCCGAAGTTGAACCTTAGCCGATGATAGTTTGGCTGAGGTAGCCTCTTTTTCTGCAACCAGGCGATCCATGTTCTCCTTCTACCGATCATAATCGTCTTTTACATGGTCGACTTCTCCCTGGAGCAGCTCGATCCTTTCAACCTTTTGATGCAGCTGAGATAGTGAAGTGTTAGACTCCATAGTTGGGGCGAGTCCGTACTTTTTCAAAAGGATGGTTACATTATTATCTAGCTCATCCTCCTCTTTACGAGCCTTGGCCAAGTTCGCTTGAAGGTCCCTTAGAGCCACATCCTTTTTTCCACAGAGAAGTTTCAAGGCGTTCCTCTCCTCCAAGACTTTCTGAAGCTCGGATTCACACTGGCTAAGGTCAGCTCGAAACTTGGCAGATGCCTACACAAAAAGGGAATATGCAAGTCAGACTTAAAGAAAAAAGAATAAGAAAGAGGATTGCAACATCTAATTCTTACCCGAGATAAAAGACGTTAGGCCTCTTCAAGGAGAATCGAAGTATCGATGATATCGGAGACATCATCGACCCCAGTAAAGCAATCCGGAAGGGATCCCCTACACTAGAGCCTCCGCCTATATCAGGGGTCTTCAACTCCCGAGCCTCCATTATTGCCTCCTAAAAAAGTCGACAGAGAAGGCAAGTGACCGACTGTCATGGCCCCGAGCAAGTCGCTCAGGCCGCTCTGATCAACCTTCAGAGTTTCAGAACCAGCCCCGGCCGGTGTACTTGCGGATGGTCGAGAGACGATCTCGACTACAGGTGATTCGGGATCCTCACCCGAACCCTTTTTGGAAGCCTCCTCGTCACGAGGCTTGATTTCAGTAGCCGCCACTGGCTCGGAAGGTTTGGCGACCTCGACGACCTTCCTGGGACGGGCCATTATTAGCAAGGCACCGTCCTCTTTCTTCTTCTTCCTTATTCCTCAGGCTTTGGACCAAGTCCACCATGAGGGCAATCACTTTCCTCCTTACCCATCGAGGTTTGGGCTCGGGGTCCTCGGACTGCAAGGCACTCCTCCTTTCTTGTCTTTCTCCGGTTTCGGAACCAGATACTTGGCCTCTTCCTCCTCACTCGGGGCCCTCAATATGGCATCTTTGGTCAGGCCTGCACAAGGGAAGCATAAATAAAGAAAGACATGGAAGGTATTGGCAAAATACAAAAAAAAACATTACCATAATTCTTTGCCTCTCATCTACCCTTCGCCAGATCACGCCATGCACGCTCGGCGTGGGAGGAAGTCGAGGCTAACTTCCGAACCCAGTATCGAGATCAGGGACCGCCTGAGGCATCCAAGGAATAGCTACATAATAAATGAAAACGTTAGGCCAAGCCAAGGTAGATACTAAGAACAATGTTTAATATATCACTTACGATTGGGGTTCCACTCCTGAGGGAACGACATCTTTTCCTTCGGGATGATGTCCCAAGTCCTCACCTGTATGAACCGGCTCATCCAACCCCAATCCTTGTCCTCATCGATGCTCGAGAACAAGGCCTTCGTTGCTCACGCTGGAGCTTGATCAGTCCTCGGAAGAGTCGAGGCCGGTACAACTGCATGAGGTGGCTAATAGTGAACTACAGCCCCTCGGCCTTGCTGGAGAAGAAGCGCAACATGACCACAATGCGCCAGAACGGGGGGTGAATTTGGCCGAGAGTGACCTGGTATCTCTTGCAGAAATCGACTATTACTGGGTCGAGGGGACCCAATGTGAAGGAGCAAGTGTAAACACTTAAGAACCCCTCCACATAAGTAGAAATGCCCTCTTCAGGAGCAGGGATTTGCACCACAACCTCGGGACCCCAGTTGCAGTCCCTCTTCATGGACTCGAGGTGGCTCTTCGTTATGGAACACTTGTACCTCGACACATGTTCACATCGACCTGGGACCGATGAAGGGTTTTCGATCTTGAAATCGGATTTCAGAGTGCACGAGCCAGGAACGTACTCATGAGGAGCCGATTCCACCGGTGTTTTGTCACCGGCCGGCCGGGAAGAAGAGGAGGAAGTTTTCTCCTTTTGTGGTACGATTTTTGAGGTTTTCGCCATTAATTCAGTTAAAGAAAGGCGGAGGAAGATGAAAACAAGTGGTTTCGATGCTAACAAGGGTGGCTCAACAGGCGGCGAAAGAGAGGAGATGGAGAGAGTTAGAAGACGTAGAGTTTGATTAGGGCAAAAGTAAAGTTTGATTCAACAAAGGAGCGTATAGCTATAAGTTCACGGCAACGGTTCGGTGGCGCTAGTGGCCGACCGCCAACTGACAGGCATTAATGATTTGGGAAACTGTACCGATGGGACATTTCGGTCACATCTATCTCTTACGTCATGAAGATGACATCATGATCGAGGTTTTGGAAAATCGAGGCTCAAATCGTTGCTTATCATTTACTCCAAGAAATGCGGGGACTATCTGTATACAATCGAAATCGGGCATATCCAATTTCATGGGTGTGGGAGCTGTCTCGAGGGTAAGCTCATAATGGACCAAACCCGAATTCGAAGATAAAGTATTTAGCACAGAAATCGAAGTGTTCGCTGAAGATTGAGACCGAGATTTACTGACTTCGAGTGAGGTATGATAACTGAACGGCGAGATATTAGCAACCGGTCGAGGATCACGGCGGGAATTCTGGAACAAATCGAATCAAGCGGTTATTGACCCCAATCGTGGGATTTTACTTTCGTTATTAAAATTGTACCTTATTTAGGATTCCCCTATTATATAAAGGGGTATCTCATTCATTTGTAATCCGTCATAATTCACTGACAAAGAATACATACGCTGCTTTCTGTTTTACCTACTATCCATTACTGTTCAATATTTATTATTCCATTCTTTACTGTCCCTATTATCCAACATCGAAACCATCTCGAATCGAGGCTCGAAAGCATTGCCATAATACTAGTTTGATTTATTTTACTGTTCAATTTATCTATTTAGTTCATTGTTTATCAATTGATATTGGATTAAATCACGTATCCTTTAAAACCACAATACAAGTTTAATTGTTACTCGAATTTTAGGATAAACAATATCTTTTATGGGTTCCATATTAGTGTAGTAATTGAGTAGTCATGTAATTTTGCAAACTTTATGGTACTACTCTTTTCAATAAATACTTTACCTTGTGGAACAGAAGACTTGATCATACACATTGGCATATTTGTCTAGTTTGAAGGGAAGCAGAATTAGCGGACCCCTTCAAACTATAGTAACAATTGCATTTTGAGTTTAGTAACTTCAGCAAAAAAAGTGGAAAGAATACTATTAAGACTTAAGTACAGAGATTTGATTTACTTGTATAAACCAATTACAACAAAAGCTTAACTTGCAGAGTCTCCATCTTGGAGATGGTAACTGACATACAGAACACCTTCTTAGTTACATAAACCAATTTATTCAATATGCATGCGCTATCCTGTGCGTTCTTAATGCTTGATCTGAGTTAACATGCACCTAACATCCTTACTGTTAGGCCTCTCCTTTGGATTTTCCAGAGTACAAAAGCAAGCTATCTTGAGAACCAAAAGCATTTGCTCCTCAAATCCATTTCCTATCAGCTTTGGATCAATTGCCCTTTTCGGATCCTCAGAAGTCATTACATTTATCAGCCACTTCACTAAACTCATCTCAGGTGTGTGCTGGAAAAATTCATCTGATGGAAGCTTTCCTATAACCAGCACTGCTAACACCACACCAAAGCTGTATATATCACACTTATCCGTAAACTTTAGTGTCTGATGGTATTCTGGTGCAATATATCCCACAGTTCCTGCAACATTGGAAGTCGTAACATGTGTATGGGCATCTGGAACTGCCTTTGCTAGTCCAAAATCAGCAATTCGAGCTTCCATATCATCGTCAAGAAGGACATTTGCTGGCTTTAGATCTCTGTGAATTATGCATTGACTGTGGTTTATATGGAGATACTCAAGTCCAGCAGCTATCCCTACTGCAATTCGGTGTCGTCCCAACCAATCTAATTCCCTTGTCCCTTCTGTGACTTGCTGGAGGATATCTTGTAAGCTCCCATTTTTCATATATTCATATACCAAGTAATGGCAGTCTGGCCTAGGCATATGTGCCAGTAGGGGAAGCAGATTCCTGTGCCTGATTTGACCAAGAATTTGAATTTCTGATTTTACCTGTCGCATTTTCTTGTTCAAAGCCTTGGTATCTTCCTCGGTGAGTTCGGCAGCATCCATTGGGGGTTGTATAATCTTCTTTATAGCTATAATCTTCCCATTACTTCCTGGTAACTCAGCTCTATAAACTTCTCCACATCCACCTTTTCCAATCATTTCAAGTGATGCTACTCCATCTTCTTTCTCTAAGAAGGCCAAATCCTCGGCTTTCTTAATCAGTGGACTGTATATTGTTAAACTTCCATCAGTCCTTCCCTTTCGGACGAAAAACATTACCAGCTTAAAAAGAATTGATAAGAGTAGTGCTGATATAGCCCCTGCGAAAGAACCAGCAAAGAAACCAAGAAACCACGCTCTGACTTTCCTTTTTTTCTTGTTACGTTTATGGACTGGAGCAACATTATGACTTGGTGCTGGAGCTGGGGCATTTCCTGAATTGGAATTAGGTGCCAGTGCTGGTATCTGATTTGACCTTGTTGAGTTTTCAGCAAGAATGAAACGTTTTGGAACGAAGTTGTTCCGATTCAAATCTGTTGACAAGTGCTCAACTTGACTCATAACAGGCACAGGACCTTCAAGAAAACTGTTTCCTGAAATATTAAGGAAACGGAGATTCCTAAAAGATTTCAAAGAAGGGGGTATTTTTCCAGTGAACAAGTTATCAGCTAAAGAGATTTTTTCTAAGTTGGGAAAATACTTCAAGAAGTTAAGATTCCCAGAGAAGTCATTTGAAGAAAGATCAAGAATTCGAAGGCGTACTAGAGATGATAATTCAGATGGAACTTTCCCAGAAAACAGATTGTTTCCAAGGTCAAGGATCTCCAGTTTACGGCAGTCAAGAATCTGGATTGGGATTTGGTCAAAGAGTTGGTTGTTCGGAAGAGAGAGCTGTTTGAGCTCAGAAAGTTTGCCAATGGCAGGAGACAAAGTTCCCGTCAATCCATTGGATCTGAAGTCAATACGGGTGACTCTCAAAAATTGTGTTCTGTTTGCCTTCCGCCTTTCGCAGGATATAGCTGCAGAGTCGCAAAATGCAATGCGTTGACCTTGGATGCCCAAGTCTTTTTGAACAAGCAAAAGTGCAGCATGATCTGGTGGATAAAGATTCAGTCTTGCTTGAACAATAAGTAAAAAAGCGAAAAGAGAGAAGAAAAAGAAGTGGAATTGTGAAGCAGTGAAGGCCATTGAGGTTCTTGTTTTTCCGGCAGACCGGAGGGAGGAGAGAGGTGGATGAGACACCAGCCTGGTGGATGGTGGATGTTTGATTGATATCTTTATGAAGGAAAATGGCCGGCGGCTAACGAGCGTAGACTTCATAAGTCAAGCCGAGACCGTGTGGAAAACTTGCATATGGGCCCAAATTGCACCCATAATAATAATAATAATAAATTCCATGTATTGACTGTTGACTTTCCAACTCTGCCATTTGCACACTGTGTCAAGTCTTGGGTTGTTTTTCTTCTTCTGTTTCTAGCTCTGTGAAAGTACTAAATGGGTAAAATTGATTGCTTCCTATGATTGAAGGGTTAAAATAATGATTTACCATATCAATGTGTTCTCATTTTTTTCGGATAGGAAGGACTTAACTAAAGTTATATATTACGCTCTAAACAGTTTTTACTTTCACCTATTAAACTCAAACAGGAAACCTTTTAGGTGGTGCGTTGTTAATTTTTTTAAACGAGAAATGTGTGTTGTTTTGAACATTAGTGCAATAGATAAGAAAATTATCACTCTAGCTGCCAAGACTGTCGTGTGTGCTACCGTATAGGGGCGAAGCTACGTTCCTTCAAAAGTGGTTAACTGACCACCTTTCGTCGAAAAATTATACTCCGTACAAGGTAAAATATTACTTGTTATTGATTAAAAATAGACTTTGAACACCCTTATATAGCCCAATGACAAAGATTGGAACACCCTTATTGAATTTTCTTGTTTCGCCACTGCTACCGTAATCATACGCTTTCCCAATTTGGTGCATAAGAAACTTCTATCTTTATTACATATGGAAACACAAACACATTGTGGTTATTTTAAATGCGTTACTTAGTACTTATTGATAGCGTTTTCTTCCTTACACATGAACAACACACAATCAGAAGTGTATTCAATATTTTGATAAGACGGGTGTACTATTATGAAGAGGAAATCCAAGATTTATACTTGACGAGTTCAATTTTTAAATTTTTACCATAAACTCTTTACACTTATAAAATGATACGTTTAAAAATTTTGATCAGTTGAACTCATTTATATGTTACAACCTCCACCTCGGCTAATTTTAATATAGATATCCAGTTTAATTATATATAAAATTTGAAAAGATAGAAGGAGAACATGGATTTCAACGACATATTTATTCCCATGAGTGGACCCTATTCTAAAAAAATAAAGGAAAATATTAAGTAGATAAAGTGTGATTTGATCCTCCGGGCTCAATTGGAGAAAAAGAAAGGAAAAAATTACAAGATACACATGGAATAATCATAGCACTGTAAGACTTATTGAGTTTGAATTCACACACATATATTTAAATAATATTGGAGATACATCGTATTATTACACATAATATAGAGAGGAACATGAATCCACGTGAATCATATCCCTCCCTTTAAATACACCTATGCACAATCACATAAGTAAGTTGAAATTTTCATTTTACGCTCTCCTTTCATTTATATTGACACACAAACGTCGTAAAATTATTCACATAATTAGATTACAAAAACCAATTGAATAAATTTCTACAAAAATCTGTTAAAAATTACAGTGAACATGTAAAACCTGTGAAAATGTTAATGTAGTAAAACTTAAGTTCCTTACTATTGTTCGTGCTTCTTTTCTTTTTTTTTTTTTTTTTTTTTTC
>ML369380.1:18261-105092 GCA_005239525.1 Nicotiana knightiana
TTTCTTTAACCTCTCTCTTTTTTTCCTATTTATTTGTTTTAAAAAGAGGGGGGCCCCCTAACCTTTTTTTTTTTTTTTTTTTTTTTTTTTTTGAGAGGGTGGCTTTGTTGCTGATTGGAGAGAAAGCTTCTTTACTAAAGAAGTACTTCAGCCAGAGCAACATAATAAGGAGATTTTACTCCATTGAAGTATGAGTAATATCTGAGCATTATGCTAAGAGTGAATACCTCGAAACTACCCTAAATTATCATATTTTTATTAGTTACCTACTTAAACAATGTGGTGTTCCCAAAATTTCGTAAAAATTACGTGGAACATCTTATTTGGTCGTCCCCATTTAACCTATATCCGTTTTTATTTAAAATTTTAACTTGTACCCACTTTTTAAATAACTTCAGCTCCCCTTTCCTCGCTGAGCTGAAGTTACCAGTTAAGCTGAAGTTCGTCAGTTATAAAGACAAAACTTCAGCATACGGGGCTGAAGTTCCCCAATTACAAAGACAAAACTTCAGCTCTAGAGAACTTCAGCTCTAGAGCTGAAGTTTTGTCTTTGTAAACTGGGGAACTTCAACCCCTTATGCTGAAGTTGTTGTCTTTATAACTTGGGAACTTCAGCCCCGTACGCTGAAGTTCCCCATTTACAAAAGACAAAACTTCAGCTCTAGAGCTGAAGTTCTCTAGAGCTGAAGTTTTGTCTTTTGTAAATGGGGAACTTCAGCATTGTATGTTGAAGTTGTTGTCTTTATAACTTGGGAACTTCAGCCCCGTGTGCTGAAGTTCCCCATTTACAAAAGACAAAACTTCAGAGCTGAAGTTTTTAGTGTAACTTGGGGAACTTCAGCCCCGTATGTTGAAGTTTTTGTCTTTATAACTGAGGAACTTCAGCATGAAGTTCCCCAAATGGGGAACTTCCCCGTATGCTGAAGTTTTTGTCTTTATAACTGGGGAACTTCAGCATGAAGTTCCCCATTTACAAAGACAAAAACTTCAGCTCTAGAGCTGAAGTTCCCCATTTACTAGAGCTGAAGAACTAAGCTACTTCAGGCCCGTCTACTAGAATGCTGAAGTTTCGCGTGATTGCATTTGCTACTTCAGCCCCGCATGCTGAAGTTATGCGCAAAAGCGGGTACGGCTGTAAAAAATTTTACAAAGCGGGTATATGTTAAAACGTGGCATAAAAAGTGAATACGGATGCAAAAGCCCCCAAAATTCCCTTAATTATATACCCATATATATTAAAAACCCTCATCGATTTTTTAATAGTGCGCGTGATATAACCTTCTATTTAGTCAGCCTAATCTAAGTATCAATTTAATTAAAAATCATACTCCGTCCGTTTTAATTTATGTGAACATGTTTGACTGGACACGGAGTTTAAGAAAAAAAAGAAGGATTTTAGAATTTGTGGTCCTAAGCAAGTCAAAAAGAGGCCCAGAGTATTTGTGTGGTTATAAAAGTTTCTCATTAAGGGTAGACTAGTAAGTTTAAGCTAAATTATTTTTAAATTTAGAAAGGGATCATTCTTTTTGGAACGGACCAAAAAAGAAATAGGTTCACATAAACTGGAACAGATGGAGTAACTAATAATAAAAAATAATTAAATGGGTAAATGTTTGGGGATTAAAAGATCAAAGAAAAATGATAAAGGGATAAACACGTGGTCATTTGTAACAATAATAAAAAAAAAGTCTTTGTTATCTCCTCTGATAATGGCAACATGTCTCAATCGTGATTTTCGCTATTAAACTTCGATTAAATATTGGGTCTCCCATTAACCTTCAATTTCGTTGAAAATTTTAGGTTAATACGAGATTTGGGATTTCAAAAATATGATTTGGTAAGAAATTTAGTTAGTGTTTGGTAAAAATTATGTGCTTTTGGTGGACTGAATAGTGTTGAAAGAAGAAGACCTAAACAAAGAAGAAAGATAATTTTAGAAGAAATAAGAGAAGAATTATTTCGTGATGAAACCCACAAGAAGAAAGGAAGAAGAAAGATAAAAAATAAAAAAATAAAAGAAGAAGAAGAAGAAGGCTAGGATATAAATAAAATAGAAAAATTAAATTTTAAGGAGGGTTACAGTAATTAACTATTAGACACTGTCAATTCAGGCTATTTTTATGTATAACTTCATCTCTCACGTGTGTTTTAGCCAGTTATTTTATATATTTTCATTAAAAAAATTGATCAGAGAAGATTTTAATATATAGTTATGGGGGTGGTTTGAAGTTGAACTTTATTGAAAGAGGAGAACTACCGTAGCATGCACATTCAAACTTGCAATTACAAATACGTATTTTCCTTCCTAACAAACTAAACTATAGTCTTTCTCTGGAATTCTTTAGTCAATCAATGTAATGTAGGACTTTTGATCCATTCAATTATAATATATTTCTATTCTTTGCCGTTAGATTGTTTACATCTACATCATCTTTCTTTGACTGAAAACTAAACTTTTGTTTTTCTTTTTGGTGCTTTCTTCTTCTCAACCTTGCCCCGCAACCCACTCAATTGGTTAGCTTTTTTTTTTCTTTTTTTTAAAATAAGAGGTGAATTGATTATCCCCATTATAGTTTTTCTTCTATTTTATTTTTCCTTTTGCCCGGTGAAAGGTGAAGATAGTAAAATTCCAAAAGGATTGAAGTTGTATGCGCGGGCACTTAAAAAAAAAAGATTATAACTGTGTCGTTACTCTAATTTTCTTATTATCATATCAAGATTATTGCTGGGAGTTATTTGTTTTAGTAGGTCAATTTTATTAAGAGATAATATCTTAAAATCCGCTTAAATTATATAATATTTTCTATCACAAGTTCCCGAAAATCTCCTAGACTATATACCCCTTCATAATAAAACTCTCTCCTCTATTCTTACTAGTGCGAGTAATACACTCTCCAAATTATTGTTAAATTCGTCACGTGGCAATCTATGTGAATATTTGTTTATCTTAATCCAAAAAATAGATTTCATTAAGATTTTTAATACTCTTTATTATATCATTGTAAGAAATTACATGATAAAAATAAAAACGGGGCTAGGATAAAAATTAGTGGGTCAATTGTAAAAAACTCATTTGCTCTTTGCTCTCATCAGAGAATGGTCATACTAATCTCTCCATAGCGATATTCTCAATCTTGGTTCTAACCTCGATTGCATTATCTATTCTTGCTTTCGTTTGAAAATCGGGATAAAAAGTAGGGTTTCTACACCTAAACCGATATAGAAGGTTAGGGTTTTGATAGATCTAAATTCTGAAGATTGTTGAAAAGAGATACCTAAGTTGTTAAAAAAGATAGCTACGTACACACATGTCCTATTTCTTTATTTCCTAATTTCTTGAAAGGCATTAAACTCATGCTCTACAAATACCTGAATGGGTATTCCTTCTTTCAAATAAATTTAGGTAGGAAATGAAGGATGAATAAAATAAGAAAGGTAAGAAATAAAAAATAATAAGAGAGAGAATTTCAAATGAAGAAATGGAGAAGAAAGGTGAAAAAATAGGGAAGGAAGGTGAAATACAAAGACAAAGAAAAAGAAAAAGAAAAAGAAGAAAAAATAAAAAGAAATATAAATTTTAAGAAAAATGGCTAAGTAGTTGTTAGACACGCCATTTTAATGGCTGTTTTTAGCCTTCATGTGTTCTTGGGCGATTTATTACACACATAATGCCACATAAGCAACGAGAGAGTTTTATTATGAAGGGTGATATAGATTATGGAATTTTAGCGTATTAACTCTTTTATTAAATTGTGTAAAAAATCTATATACCAGTGCACAAAACGTAAATATAGCACTTGTAAAATAGGTGAACAAGAATAAGAATATTGTTGGAAAATGAGAAGTTATTCCCAACGTTTGCAACGGGAAGACGTCACTTTGATGTATCTTTTATAATGATGGACTTGAGTGTTAAAGAAAATATGAAGATTTTATTATTTCCAATATAAAATTGAGGGTAAATACAAGTCACACAAGTGAGAAAACATTACTACAGGCTAGCACGCTAGAGTTGACTAGTCTATGCAAGAACTTTCCCACCTCAATTCAGCAATTATCAACCAAATAGCCCTAGTAGGTGTCGATTTTATAGTTTTGGAAAATCATTCCCTCGAGTTGAATGTTAGTTAGGAAGGAATATTCTGCTTAGTAGTTCTTACTTTAAAATTATGAGGGTTGTATTTTAAAGAAAACTATCAGTTATGTTCATTTATAAGTAGTTCATTATAAAAATTAGTAATTTTTAAAATATGACTAATGATAGTTAAATATTACTAATATTAGCCAATTAGTTATTTGTCACAAAAAAAGTTAATCTTTTATTTTCTTTTGAGCGAGTGTTATTAGAATAAATTAGGTACATTTTAAGGAGCTTGAATCTCAGTTTTGGAATGATTTGATGAAGTTTTGAGGTGGTTTGACTTTAATATTCGAAGTAAAAACTGAACATAAAAAAAATGATGTGTATCACACTGTGTATTATTTGTGTATCACATATGTATCATATTTGTATCAATTGTGTATCACATGTATACCTCTATGCGTGATACATGTTTGATACATATGTCGCAGAAGAATTTTTTGAACTCGATTTAATTATGAATTTTGATACAAAATCAGCTCAAATCACCTCCAATCTTTCTCAAATTTTGTATATTGACTTATCTATATGTTTTCAATGAATTTCAATTATACCCATTGAAAAAGTTCCTTTTTTGCTTAGATTTTTGGAATATTGTATATATTTTTTTTGTATTTCATCACCTTATTTGCTACCTCATCGATGAAATTTCTTCTCGGTCTTGCGTCAAATGTTGCTAATCATACTTTAAAATATGGAAAAGAGATTTTTGCATGTGATTCTTTGAGAAAAAGAACCTTATTTATTTGCCTTTTCAATTTTTATATATGTTTGACTAGTTTTGATAAGTTTATGATTAATGGCCAGAGGTTAATAAGTTGAGTTTAAATGGACAGACCAGACCTATGTTTACCCTAGATATAAGGGTGATAATTTATCCTTTTATTTTCTTTTATCGTTATTGTTTTATTGGTAAGAATTAAGATTAAGAAAAGACTTTCAAGAGAGAGAGAAATATTTTTGGTGGGTACACCAGAGTTCAACTCCTATAAGGCAACAATAATTTTGATAAAAGCATTTTCTCAGTTCATGATCTAAGAAACTGAGGTTTCAATATAGGAAAAAACTTATACAAACTCGGGGATTACAACAAACTAATGAATACATCACTCGTCTTCTATACATACAAACTGTTCACTTGATCATAGTTAATTTATATGTATTCTCACCTCAATTTTTCCTTTCATAGTATTATATTGTTACCTCAATCTATACTTAACCAAGATTCGTAAGGCTACTGACTACCCGCTCTGTCATTGCCCAATCCAATGTAATGAATGTTGAATCCGTTCCTGCAGCAAACATGTTCTGCAATTACACTAACAAAAGTTACCGCTCATGTTTTTTTGCCTTTCACATATATTGAACTTAAAGACACTAAAAAATGAACTATGAAAGTAATAATAATACTTTCTTACTCCCTCTGTTTCCGTATATATGACATAGTTGTTGGGCTTTAGGCTTGCCTCCTTGCTAAAGGGACATTGTCCCATATTGGAGGAAGAAAATTTTTTTGATGGGTATATATACAATTGCTCTTCTTCTAGCTCTTAAAGAGTTGAGAAGAAGGCAAGCCTCGCGCCGCCGCCGTCGTCGCTCGCCTTCGGCTTCGGATTTGGTCAAAGATTGATTGATTAATCTTTTTGGACAAACCGGTTCAGTCCGGTCCGTTTTCTTTCCCGGATTGTTATTGAATCCCTTTTCTATTTTTTTTCCCGCAATATATCCACCTATTTCTGAAAGTTTGCAAACCTTTTCAGAATCAGTGTCAAATGGTCTATAAATATGCCTTGAATCCCAGAATTTTTAATTACTAAATTTTCTGATTATCTTCTTCTTCTTCTGCACAATATTTTCCAGTGTGTTTTACGACCATTGAGTGGTTCGCCGTTCACCGGAGTTTTTGGTACCAATACGCTGGTGAGTTAAATCGTTCTATCATGAGGGGATAATATTCCAACACACCTCGGGTATTTGAGGGGAATAATTTTTTTGAGGACACATTGTGCATTCAGTGAGCTCGATTTATTCCTATACTGTTTTTCCAGAATTTATTTCATTAAACTAGTTCTACTAACTTTCTGTTTCTGATTTTATTTAAGAAAGTTTAATGTTTTATTGGTTTTACAGCAATACAGATTGGATAACAATCTTAAGGAAATTATTTTTTATTATATTCTGTATTCTATTTGTGGAGATTAAAACCTGCGTGATTTCTACTCCTTCTGAATTTTACTTTCTGATTTGAAGATATAAAAACTTCATCAGAGTATAAAATTCAAAAAATGATTTGAAGAACATAAAAAATTCTTCATTTTCTGTGAAACAGTATATAAAAACTTCGATTTTTATTTATTATACGTACTATTTATTTTTAATTACAGTATTGTTTACTGTTCTGATTTTGTCATTAATTGAACTCTTCTGTTGTTGACAGTGAGAAATGGTAATTGATAACGAAAATTCTTCTGCGACTGTTGCGGCAACGACGATAGCCTCGTCAAACCGAACTGTTGTTCCACCGGCAGAGAAACCGGAGAAATTTTCTGGAGCCAACTTCAAAAGATGGCAGCAAAGGGTGTTCTTCTGGCTTACCACACTTGGTATGCAAAAATTCATTAGTGAAGAACCTCCAGTGCCTGCTGCGGACATGCTGGACTACGAGAAATTCATGATTGTTGAGACGTGGAAGCAGACAAATTTTCTTTGCAAAGGCTATATCTTAAACGCTTTAGAGGATGACTTATACAATGTGTACAGTGCGATGAATACTTCAAAAGAATTATGGGACGCACTTGAGAAGAAGTACAAGACGGAAGATGCATGCTTGAGGGAACACAATTTCAGAAGCTTCAACTTATTTTTGACGACTTTATTGCTAAAGGTATGGTCTTGAATGAAGCATTTCAAGTGGCTGCAATGATTGAAAAATTTCCTCCTTCGTGGAGAGATTTCAATAACTATCTTAAGCACAAGCGCAAAGAAATAAAGTTGGAAGATCTTGTGATACGTCTCAAGATTGAGGAAGACAACAAAACAACCGAGAAGAAGTCTCGTGAAAATTCAACGATCATGGGAGCTAATATCGTTGAGGAGACTGCTCCAAAAAGTAAGAAGAGGAAGAGGTCTTCTGGAAAAACTAAGGAGCAGAACAAAAAGAAATTCAAGGGCAACTGCTACAATTGTGGAAGAGTTGGTCACAAAGCCCCTGATTGTCGTTTTCCAAAAAGGATAATAAGAAGGGACGAGCCAACATAGTGGAGAAGAATAATGACATTGATGATCTTTGTGCAATGCTTTCGGAATGCAACCTAGTTGGAAATCTGAAGGAGTGGTGAATTGACTCTGGAGCCACTCGACATGTTTGTGCTGTCAAAGAAGCATTTGCGACTTACTCTACTGTTGGTCCCGAAGAAGAGATTTCCATGGGAAATAATGCAACAACCAAGATTGAAGGTTATGGGAAGATATTCCTCAAGATGACTTCCGGCAAGGTATTAACACTCAACAACATTCTTCATGTTCCTACTATTAGGAAGAATTAAGTTTCTACTTCTTTTCTTGTGAAGAATGAATTCAAATGTGTATTTGTTTCTAATAAAGTTATTGTAAGCAAGAATGAAATGTATGTTGGAAAAGGCTATCTGGGCCTTTTCAAACTCAATGTAATGGTTGTTGACAGTATGAATAAAATTTCAGCTTCTTCTTATTTATTGGAGTCAAATGATTTATGACATATTCGTTTAGGACATGTCAATTATAAAACCTTGCGGAAGTTAATTAATTTAGAAGTATTGTCTAAATTCGAGTGTAATAAATCGAAATGTCAAAGATGTGTGGAATCTAAGTTTGTAAAACATCCTTATAAGTCTGTTGAAAGGAATTCAAATCCTTTAGACTTAATTCATACTGACATTTGTGATATGAAGTTGACACCATCTCGAGGTGGGAAAAAGTATTTTGTTACTTTTATTGACGATTGTACTCGATATTGTTATGTTTATTTGCTTAATAGTAAGGATGAAGCAATTGAAGCATTTAAATAATACAAGAATGAAGTGGAGAATCAATTGAATAAAAAGATCAAAATGATTAGAAGTGATAGAGGTGGAGAATATGAATCTCCATTTGCAGAAATATGTTCGGAATATGAAATTATCCATCAAACTACTGCACCTTACACACCTCCATCCAACGGAATTGCGGAAAGGAAAAATTGGACATTAAAGGAAATGATGAATTCTTTATTAATAAGTTTCGGATTACCACAGAGTTTGTGGGAGGAAGTTATCCTTACAACTAACCAAATACTCAACAGAATACCCCACAACAAAACGCAATCTATTCCATATGAAAAATGAAAAAAAGAAAACCCAACTTGAAATATTATAAAGTGTGAGGGTGTCTAGAAAATGTACAAGTTCCTTTACCTAAAAGAGTTAAAATCGGACAAAAAATAGTACATTGCATTTTCATTGGATACGCTACAAACAGTAAAGCATGTCGGTTTTTGGTTCATAAATCCGATAATCCCGAGATTCATGTTAATACGGTAATGGAATCAGATAATGTTGAATTCTTTGAAAGCATCTATCCGTATAAAACTGAATGTGAGTCGTTAAGTGAAAGACCTAAACGACCTCGGGAAGAACCAAAGGAAAATACTCCAAGTGTAGAAGATCCAAGGCATAGCAAACGTCAAAGAACAGCTACTTCCTTTGGACTAGATTTTGTGACATTCTTGCTTGAAAATGAACCTCAGAGCAGCTATGTCGTCTTCTGATTCAGCGTTTTGGAAAGAGGCAGTCAATAGTGAGATTCAATCAATTTTGCATAACCATACATGGGAATTGGTTGATCTTCCTCCTGGAAATAAGCCTTTAGGTTCGAAATGGATCTTTAAACGGAAAATGAAAGCTGATGGCACTATTGACAAATATAAGGCAAGACTTGTTGTCAAAGGTTATAGACAAAAGGAAGGCCTTGATTACTTTGACACTTACTCGCCAATAATGAGGATAACATCTATTAGGGTGTTAGTGGCACTAGCGGCTGTGTATGGTCCTGAAATCCATCAAATGGATGTTAAAACAACTTTCTTAAATGGAGAATTGGAGGAAGAGATTTACATGGAACAACCTGAGGGTTTTGTGGTTCCTGGTAAAGAAAAGAAAGTGTGCAAACTTGTTAAGTCGCTTTATGGACTTAAACAAGCACCCAAACAATGGCATGCCAAATTTAACCAAACAATGTTGGCAAGTGAATTTAAAATCAACGAGTGTGACAAATGAATTTACATTAAAAACACTCCAGGTCATGAAGTCATTGTTTGTTTATATGTTGATGACATGTTGATAATGAGNGATCTTAGGAATCAGAATTCACAAGACTCCACAAGGTCTAGTATTATCACAGTCTCACTACATTGAAAAGGTACTTGATAAGTTCAAGTATT
Organism: Nicotiana knightiana; assembly: GCA_005239525.1. Classification (NCBI taxonomy): domain Eukaryota; kingdom Viridiplantae; phylum Streptophyta; class Magnoliopsida; order Solanales; family Solanaceae; genus Nicotiana; species Nicotiana knightiana. The sequence continues at coordinate 27,858 of ML369380.1, forward strand.
TGAATTTCAAAATTGCCAAGACACCAATTGACGTGAGTTATGCACTTCAAAAGAATGAAGGTGAAAGTGATCACAACTGGACTATGCAAGAGTATTGGGAAGTTTGATGTATATCACGAATTGTACGCGACTAGATATAGCATGTGCTATTAGCAAACTGAGTCGGTTTACAAGTAATCTCAATCAAATACATTGGATGGTAATGAAACGAGTTTTGGGGTATCTGAAACATACCCAAAATTATGCTTTACAGTATAATAAATATCCCTCCGTGATCGAGGGATATAGTGATGCAAATTGGATCCTGATCATCTACAGTTAAATCCACGAGTGGATATGTTTTCACAATTGGGGGTGGAATAGTGTCTTGGAAATCATCCAAACAAGCGTGCATCGCCCGTTCTACAATGGAATTTGAATTCATAACTTTAGATAAGGCCGGTGAAGAAGCTGAATGGCTCCAGAATTTCTTGAAAGATATTCCATTTTTCCCAAACCTTTGGCACCTATTTGTATATATTGTGATAGTCAAGCGGCAATAGGCAGGACTGGGAGAGTTATGTATAACGGAAATTCTCGTCATATACGACGGAGATACAATACCATTAGACAACTAGTCTCTAGTGGTGTTATCACAATTGAATACGTAAAGTCAAGAGATAACATGTCGGATCCACTTACAAAAGGCCTATCTAGAGAGGCAGTTGAAAGACCATCAAAGGGAATGGGGTTAAGGCATAAGACAAGTCATCATGGCAGTAACTCTACTTAGCAGACTGGAGATCCCAAGAGCTAGGTTCAAAGAGATCAAACAAAGTTATGAATGATGGTTTAACATTGTCAAATAAATCAACCCATTCTCGTGATGAAGACAATGTTCAAGAATCAAGGTAAAGCATTAAGGCTTTTTGATGAGTCAATAAAGCTTAAAGCTTTTTAATGATTTGCTAAGTCTGGCAGGATATGACCAGATAGTGTGTCTATAGGATTACACGTTTAGGAATCACCTATGTGAGTGTGAAGTGTAAGCCGTTTCAAGGAGAATGAAAGTAAAGGCCCATTCTTTAAGCACTCATGAAACCAAGCGGTGTTTATGGCTGAAACGGACACAACCGTGAGAACCATAGATGGTTAAGGATTAATTATGTGACTTATGTTGTCTAGGTATACAACAAAACTCGACGGTTCAAAGATATAAAATCTACCGATTGACCGAGTATATCCGATATAAGTTCACCATGGAAAGTTCAAAGGGAAACCTACTTATCCAAATGCAATTAATTCTTGCATGTAAAACACTCACGCGTCTGTGCATTCCTTTATGTTATAGTCATTCCCCATTCATGTGGGGGATTGTTGGACTTTAAGCTTGGTGTAGCTTAAAGAGGGTGAATGGGAAATGGAGGGAAAATGAAATATTGAGTTTCCCTCATTGGCAAAGAGACATTGTCTCGTATTGGAGGAAGAAAAGACTTTTGATGGGTATATATACAATTGCACTTCTTCTAGCTCTTAAAGAGTTAAGAAGAAGGCAAGCCTCGCGTCGTCGTCGTCGTCGCTCGCTCGGCTCGGCTTCGGCTTAGGATTTGGTCAAAGATTGATTGATTAATCTTTTCGGACAAAATTCCTTTCGATTATTTAATTAATTAACGAAAATTCAATCTGGAATAACCCATCACCCACGACCCGGTTCGGTCCGGTCTGTTTTCTTTCCCGGATTATTTTTAAATCTGTTTTCTATTTTTTTTCCCCGCAATATTCCCACCTGTTTCAACAGCTATGGCTGTTCTGAAAGGTTGCAAACCTTTTCAGAATCAGTGCCAAATGTTCTATAAATATGCCTTGAATCCCAGAATTTTTACTTACTAAATTTTTTGATTATCTTCTTCTTCTTCTGCACAATATTTTCGATGTGTTTTACGATCATTGAGTGGTCGGTTCACCGGAGTTTTTGGTACCAATACGCTGGTGAGTTAAATCGTTCTATTCTGAGGGGATAATATTCTAACACCTCGGGTACTTGAGGGGAATAATTTTCTTAAGGACACACTGTGCATTCAGTGGGTTCGATTTATTCCTATACTGTTTTTCGTTAAACTGGTTCTACTAACTTTCTATTTCTGGTTTTATTTCAGAAAGTTTAATGTTTTATTGGTTTTACAGCAATACAAATTGGATAACAATAGTTTGAGTGAGCATGAAATCTAAGAAAGAGAAGAAAAACTGTTGATACCTGTAGTCCTAAATATGCCATAACATTTGAGTGATTATATATTATACTTTAGAAACTTTTGGTCTTAAACATATCATAAAATTTGTATAAAAATTTGCCATTTAGGTAAAATGAGAAGTGCAAGTCAGATTGTTTCCGAATTTACAAAGTTATCATCCTCTTTGAAAGGAATTAGTAAGGAAATAATGTCATTCTTATTGGAATGGAAGGACTTTTGTTTCTAATGAAATCCCGACTTACCAAGATGATTGCTTTAACATTTTCTGTTGTAATAGGTGCTTCAAGATCGGCTTTCTGTTGTATTTCTAGTAAAACATCGACAATGTCCGTACGATCTTTCACATTTCCGGATCTAATGTGGTCCTCCACTATCTCATCAAGAAGCTCGTCAAAGCACCTAGATGTGTCTTCTAGTCTTGATTAAGTCATGTTAATCTATGTATAATTAATTCTATGGACGGAAAGAAATCACCAAAGCTTAATCCGCCTAAAAGTTCTTGGAATTCTTCAAGCAACTTATGAAATCCGTGGCGTTCATAATCTCCACCTTCTATGAAAAGCTTCCCAAATGCAATACGACAAATAACATCATTTGCATATAGAGCTAGCATTTTACTTAAGTTGGTGGTGGTGCCAGGATATGATTCTGCAATCCGATGAACAAGACGAGTGATCACGTCCAATTATGCCTTATAAACAGGACTAAGCGGATATTGGAAATATAATTTGAGTATTTTGCCCAGAGTCGAATCTCACGGGAAATTAACCTATCAGTTATAGTTGTTAGACTTACTCGATTCTTCGTACTCAACTTCCCAAAGATTATGAATATCAATTGTTGGTGTTTCAACAAACTAAAACTGAATGAAATTAATTAAACTAGAATATAACTGAATGAAAGTAATTAAACTAGAATATAACTAAATGAAAGTAACTAAACTAGAAGATAACTATTGCTGGGTTGTAAACAAATGCGAGAAAGATCTAAGATTATGGTTTCCCCTGTTGATAGAATCCCTTCTTGTATATTTCATATAGTTTGGCCTAATTATCTCTATCAATCACGAGCACTCTTGTTACCATAAATCTCTCCCGAGTAATTACGACAATTTACTAGACGCACTCTCCCGAGTTACGCTAGCTATCTTTTAGTATAACTCACTTTAGATTGCACCCAATGTATCGTTATCCCTAATCCAACCTTTAAACCTTCGGTTATGGATCCCTCCTATACTTTGGGAGTGGTGTTGTTCAACAACTACCTAAATATGCACTCTCTCCCGAGTAGATATACACTAAATAGGCATAGCTGATTAAGGGCCATTCAATCCACTACAACAAGAACTTAGTTGAACAAATAGAGATTAAAACCAAGCAAACTATATTAATATAACAAGATGTTCATCCTCAACAGGTTCCACCAAAACCTTAGACTAAATAAGTTAGCTACTCATAATTATGCTAAAAACAACAGTTTAAGAATTCATCAACAATGGTAGAAACACAAGGGAGAAAGATGAGATTTGATGCCCAATTGTCCTCCTTGCCTCTTGCCTTTGCTTTTCTTGAACAAGACTTTAAACCCTGATAATCTCTCTTTTGGGCGAGTTGAACCTTATATAGGCTAAGTGAAATTGTCCCAAGCTTCCAAGTTTACCCCTGAAAAATAACGTGTGCGAACTGGACTAGCGCGGCCGTGCTAGTGAACGCGCTACTAGCCGCGCTAATGGCTAAGTGCACTGCCTCTGATCAGTGGGCTAGCACGGTCGCGCTACTGGGCGCGCTAAGGCCACGCTAATGGGCCTTCATTCTGCCTCAAACACATGGGACTAGCGCGGTCGCGCTATGGCCTCGCTAGTGGACTAGTAGTCTGCCTTCGCGATTTTCTTCCTTCTTTTCACACGCTAGAAACTCCAAGGGGCCTTTCTCCTTCAATTTGGATCCAAACATCATCCTAGGTCCTCATAAGCACACTTTGCTCCTGCAAAGAGCCATTTTAACATCATTTAACATTCCTAAGACAGTGAAGCGTAATAAAGTTGGAGTATAAATAGATGCTAAACTACGTGAATCTAGCCTATTATCAACGAGCAACTTCCTCTACTTCAACGATAGAAAAAAATTGGACTCGCTTTGAGTTGAGTAGCTCAAGTATTCAAATTTTGCGCATCTGTCTCCAGTAGGGTGCAAAGCCAATATCGGTGCAGTTGTACAATAGGTGTTTAGCTGAATATATCTGAGGCCGACTTGCAATAGCAATTACGTCTTTCGCGATCTTTGCTGATGACAATACTACTGATGATATTTCGCGTAGCTTCAGATACATAGCGGAGCCTAACTTCTTTGCAAAGAGACTAGTGAGGAGCATTACCTAGTTGATGAAGGTTGCCGATGATGGGTAATTTCGGAGGGCTAGGGGGGGAGTTTGATACCTCTTTTCTTGTTAAAGAGAAACCTCTGAGCAAGTGCAAGCTAGGAAGATTGATACAAAGAGCAATGGTCGAAAGTTTGTCTCAAGCTGTTGGAGATCTGAACAATGTTTGCAGCTGTAATCCCATTTGTTTTATCCTGCATATAGTTTGAATCTTGAGTCTCAACTTTTTCAGTTGTGATGCTAAGGCATCCATTTATTTAAATATGTAATGATCAGTCCACTAATCTGCTTGGCATCAAACATGATATGTTGTTTACGCTTTTTTCCTATAATGATGCTGGAATTTGTATTATTTAGATATGTCGTGATCAACTTAGAGGTGAGCATCGGTCGGTTCGGTTCGGTTCGGTTTATTCGGTTTGTGATTTTAATAATCAAAATCGAACCATAATAACTTCCGTTCAGTTTATTCATGTTCGGTTCGGTTTAATCGATTAAATTGTTTGGTTTCAAGCCATGGAAAAAATAGTACTAAACAATGAAAATAAATTACTTGTTAAGAGAAAAAGACAAATGATATAAGAAATCTCATCCAATACACTAAAAAGATAAGAATTTTTATGCAAAAAAAATCATTCTACATTACAAAAACAAAAAAAGAAAATCGTATTAGCACTATCTTGAGTTAAGCTTGCATTGATGCAAAATATTGAAGCTAAACTATGAAAAGTCAAAATCTTCATAAGGAGATGGAAGGGGCTCATGATTAATTATACGTATATTGTGTAACTATCGTTGATCAGACGCTAGAGTTGTGTGGCTCCGTTTTAATGATCATTTCGAAAAAGTAAATAGTACTCATTATCTGAAAATAAATTGGACAAATTTGGAGAAGGATTAGAAGAAACGACTTGCCCATAGCAATCCTAATAGGTTGACGGACCCACAGTTATTGTTTGCCGGTCCAAAGGCCCACAAAATCAAACCTATCTCTAAAAGTAAGAAGTTATGCAAGACATCTATATTCTGACATGGTTAAGAAAATTCGATTTTTCGGTTTAACCGAAAACTGAACACCAAACTTCTTAAAACGATAAATCGCAAACCGACCGAGTAAATCGAAAAATCGAAACCGAATAAATTGAAATATTCAAAGAGTACCTTTGAAGCACAAACTCAAAACACTTCCTTCAATAGTCGTGACTGGCCTATCACATAGGCCACTCTCAAAAGAAAGCCTTTCAATAACATTATCTCTTGGGAAAATCTCTTCCCCTTTAGCTTTTGGCAGATCTGGATCACCAAGAATAATAACCTCTTCAACAAAAAGAAAGACATGGTCCCTGCAAATGTTGCCTTGGCAAAAGCGACTGAATATATCACTATCTCAGTTGGCAAATCAGCCACAAAAGAAAAACTATTTGAGTCAAATGGATCCCTCCACCAAGAGACCATTATAAACTTAACACTAATGGGGCTGCTGTGGAAAATCCGTGCAAGGGAGGCGTGTGAAGAGTTTTCAGAAACGCAAGCGGAAACTGAGTACTGGCTTCATGGGTAACCTGCAACACACTACTAATACACAAGCAGAACTTTTGGCTATGCTGAGAGGTTTGCAGCTTGCTGAAGAAAGAGGGTTAACACCACTGGAAATCAACACTGATTCTACTGAGGTAATAAAAACGCTTAACAACGGAAATCATGTATTTGACTCAATTATTTTTGAATGCAGGTCAATCATCCTAAGGCTAAGAGACGTAGTAGTGAAGCACAACTACAGGGAGGCGAACAAAGTAGTTAATCTGTTGGCAAAGGAGGGTGCAAATAAGGACTTTTTTGTTAGGCTTTATGTAACAAAAGTTCCTTCGGTGTTTGCTAATCATGCTTTCTGGGCAGACATCGCAGGAACTTTTTTTCTCAAGACAAATTTTGAATTGTAATATTATTACCCCCGATAAACAATGTTAATGTTATACCCTAACATGTAAGTTTTAAATATAGTTTTAATATATTTAAAATAGTCCAGTTAACCAAAAAAAATGTACATTTTTTAAAAAGAATTATTATTAAATAATATGTTTGAGTGATGAAATAAAAATTAAACTAAAATATAAATCATGAAAGTAATGAATATTGTCTCATCTAGCTAGCTCAATAAAAAAAAAATCATGCGTCACAAAACTCTTGAAATAACTTATTGTATTTTCTGAGGAATTTTCTGAAAACATGTAAAAATTCTATGTGACTTAATGATGAAAACAAACAAGTAATACAAACATTTAAAAAGTTGAATCGTTGGTCTGTCAGTGATTAGAAAATAAAGTGATTGGCCATATTGTTCCTAGAATAGATTAGTAAATTACAACATATTGTCTAAAACTAACTAATATTGAGTTAATATTTTGCAACAAATAACTTTAATATATAAAAAATATAAAAAATTGTCATTTGTTGAAATTAACAACAAATACTAATGACAACTCTTTTAGAATAGATTTCCTTTTCAACTATTTGATCCTTATTGCTTCAAGTTTGCATTTTAATCAATTTACTCTTAATACTATATTATAACACATTTTGGTTTATTTTCAAATTTCTCTTATCGCTAATACTCCTCTTATGAAAATAAATTTATATATCTTAGTTAAGAGTTTTGCCAACTTGTAAAATCATTTTCTCATATGATTAATTATTAAAAAAATAAATTAGATTCTTTTGCTAATTAGTTTAAAATTTTGAATAATTATTCTTAACATTAAGGAATATAATTTACTTTTATCCAAATCTTTAGTATTTTAAATCATAAATTTTTAACTATAATAATATTTCACTTTGAATCTTTAAGTATACAGAAATATTAGTGTTATTGACTCTGTCAACCACTTTTATTTCTTAAAATTAAATACTTTTTAAGTTATTCATTCTATGTGTGTTGAGTGTAGTTAAATGCGGTTCAAATATAATACCCAATGAAGGATCAATAAAACGATACATATTGAAATGCTGCAATTAAAGATGTTCCATGTAAAATTTTCCGTTGTAACCAGAAGTTGCAAGTCTATTCACTAAAATAAAATAAACAATGAGTTAATAATGTCACGACCCAGCCTTAGGCCGCGACGGATAACCAACACTAAGTGTTGATTATCCCTTAACCAGTTGATAATCTATAAACTGAACAAACATAAGCATAACTGATAAGAACAACAATCTGGAAAGCCGACAAGGCTAACACAAGCTGACATATCAAAATATACTAATCGCACATGTGCATATCTACAGGCCTCTAGGAGTGCTGAACTGAACAAGTACTAGACGGAACAGATCCCGGAATACCTAAACTAGCTTACTGTACACATACCAAAAGATAAGTAACTCCGGGAGTAAGAGGAGTGACTCCAACAGCTGGTGGATGGCCTACTGATGTGGCTCTATCGTTGATCTATTTGTCCTGCGCTGCATGAACGCAGTGCCCCGGAAGGGATGTGAGTACGATATGTACAACGTGTGTAGGGTGGAAAGTATATGTAAAGTATACTAAAGTATGACTGTAAGCTGAAAATCTAAAAATAAGCTGAAAGTTAAACAAGAATATGAACTAGCAGCTGATCTGGAACTTGACCGAAGTTTAAGCTGAAACTATACTGAAATTGAACTACTATTTGAACTGGTACATGTCTGGGTTTATGGGTTATATCCCCCCCCCTCCAATCAGGTAATTATACCTCTGAACTAGCCTCATGTATAGTCATGCAATACAAACTGTAGCTATATACGCGTATATAACATGCCGGAGTGGCGTTATGAGCTATATCCCCACAGCAGGTAAATATGTAATCAAGAGGCCCAGTTGGTGTTATAGATTATCTCCCCCAACATATAATCAATAGGCCTCGCTAGCTTTATGGGCTATATCCCCCAGCATAATCAATGGAAGCATGCATGAAGCATAACACATGTGGCAACATCATATGGACTCAAGAGATCATGAAGGAAAACATAAACGGAATCACAAACATAATCTGACGCTCGTTGTCCATAAGTTGGACAGAGGATCCTATTACAATTTTAAGGATAAACTGAGTATATACATGAGATACTAAGGTTAATTATTCATTAGGATCCCTCTATGATCAATTTAGAACCAAAGAATTCAAAATTTGTCCAACTCTTTGAATTTTCAAAAATTTCAGCAGAATTTCCCCTAAAACTAGATGATCCCAAAAAGCAGCAAACACCACAAAATACACGGAAATGAATACCCGGACAAGAAGATAACATCAAACTAGAGGATATCCAGTTATGCATAATAACGTCAAACGATCGACAAAACAGAATTATGAACATAATGCCGGCTCATACTGACTAACTTGTGACATGAAAGTCTAACTATGATTTAGGAATAATCTAAGTATCAACACATGATAATTAAGTTTATATAGTCTTAACTGAATCTATTAGGATCATATGGGGGTTAGGTATACATAAAAATATCAAAGGAACGGAACAAACGGAAGTCCGAATGGCATAGGCCAAATGGGCGATTAGCCCTTTTTGTTTTTGTTGTGTTTTGAAGTTCCAACCTAAACTAGTTTCTTCCATATTTCACATATGAAATTGAATAATATACAAGGATATAACACATGCTAAACCAAATCTTGCTGAAAATAAAATAAAAACCCTACATACCTCTTGTGCTCTTGCTTCCAGACCTTGTTCCTTTTAATCCGCACCCTTCTTTATGTTTGTATAGCTAAAATACAAAGGAGAAAAACTTGTTTAGACATGAAGCTCTTACCAAAACTCGAGTTATAAGGATAAAGGAGGATGGAAAAGTCTTACCTATATCATAAGGATCCGCATTGATGCGTTCACTTCTTTGATTTTGAGTTCCGAATGATAGACTTGCTTCAAAACCCTAAGGATGTGTTTAGGAGGTCTAGAAAGAGTTTTAGGGCTGATTTATGTCAAAAATAAGCCTTGGAACGAAGGCCACAACTTCATATAGCAAGATAATTCTCAACCGACCTTGTGGGTCCCAAAGGGAGCTGCTTCTACAGTTTCGCAAAAATGCGAATATCTCTCTACTTCGATATCTTATCAACAAACGGTTAGTGCATTGGAAAGTAGACTCGTAGATATTTAATTTGGTGGGTGGATCACCCCTAAATCCAAGTATATCGGTAGAAAAACGCAGTGACCCAAATTTCAGTACAATTTATGAACGTAACTTGTAATGACTTTCGTCGACTTTAATTTCACAACTCGCTTGAATTAAAAACTTAATGTTGGCCTAAGTGAAGTTTGTTTTGATGATTGACAAAGGAACTCAATCATGAACCAGGTCCGTACATAGTGTACACAAACACGGGTAATTTCGAGCACAAGGCATGCACGTGAAGGAGATAAGCTTAAGTTGTTATATTTGATATCTCCTAAACGAAAAGGTTGCATAAGTGATAAGGAGAAGGACTTCTTACTCGAAAAGAACTCTATCCTAGATAAGGGAGGAGTTAGAAGTTGAATATAACTAGACCTTTCCCACTATGAAAGAGTACAATATTAAAATTCTAGTTATTTCCAATTATACTAACTCTAAAAATTACAGGATATTCTCATTTTACAGGTATGCACAAACGCTGAAGTTAAACGTGAGTTGAGAGCGAAATAGCAAGGAATTTTGCAAGCAATTCTCGTGTAATTCAAGTGTGTGAACCTGAAGCTACATGAACCAGAGAAAAGAACCAGTTCCAAGTGTCTTTATTTTATTCAAGTTTCATTATAGTAGGGATTTTGAGTTGTACCTTTTAGCTTTATCTAGAAAGAATTGTACTAGGTACTCGGAGTGTTGTATTCAAGTTAGAGTTAACTTGAAGTTGTCGCAACAGCTAGAGGCCGATTTCCACAAAAGGTGAGGGGTAATCCTTAAGTTTTACAAAGAGTTGTGTAAATGCTGGTTTTGGCTCAATGATTTAGTGAAGTGTTGGGAAAAATCCTACCGGGTAGTAGGTCGTGGTTTTTTCATCTTTTGACCCAGATATTTTTTATGTAAAAATACTTGTGTTCTTTACTTTCCCCATTTATTATTCCGCAATAGTAGTATGAGGAACACATAGAAGAACCATGTCCTTTTATAATCTGTGCACGCAAAAATTGGACACCACACAAATCAACCCCCTTCTTGTGTGGTAATGAAGTACAAAACATCAATTGGTATCAGAGCGGGTTATCCTTGAAGAGACTAACACCTTAGGAGAAGATCAAGATGAGTGTGCCACATAAGAAACTAGGAAGGACAATTCACTGCTAGGCTACAACTCTTTAATGGCTAGTACTACTCTTGGTGGAAGAACAGAATGAAAGATCACATTCAAGGAGAGGACCATGATCTATAGGACATTGTCACTGATGGTCCACTGGCTACATTGAAGAAAAATGCTGAAGGAGTAGATGTGCCAAAGACAAGAGTGGACTGCACTGCTGAGGACTTGAAGAAGTGGGAGAAGAATGCTAAAGCTAAGAAATGGATTGTTTGTGGATTTGGTCCAGATGAGTATAGCAGAATCCAAGGTTATGCCACTACTAAGCAAATTTGGGAGACGCTACAGGTGGATCATGAAGGAACTACTCAAGTAAAGAGATCTAGAGGAACTCTATTGTACTCTCAGTATGAGAACTTTGCTATGAAGGACGGAGAAACCATTCAAGAGATGTACACAAAGTTCACTACTAACAAATGAACTAAAATCTCTTGAAAGGATTACTCCTGAAGAAGAGAGGGTTGAGAATATACTTACTAGGGTCTTGCCAATCACTTGGGAAAGCAAGATCACTGTCATCCAAGAGTTAAAGAACATTGCTACTCTCTCACTAGATGGATTGATTGAAAATCTCACTGCTATAAACTTAGGAGATAAACCATGAAGATGGATGTACCTAAGAAGGAAAGAAGCCTGGCACTCAGAATCAGTGAACGTTTTGATCTGGAAGATGATGAAATGGCTATGATCACCAAAGACTTCAAGAAGCACCTGAGGAGAGGAAAGGGTTCTTCAAGAAATGGAAGTTACAACAAAGAAAAGGCTCCGGAGAAGCAGACCAATGATGGTTTCTACAAGTGTAGAAATCCTAATCATCACATCAAAATTGTCCTTTGTGGTAAATTGAATAGAAGAAGGAAAGAGTTGAACGAAGGAATAGGAAGAAGAAACAGGTTCTATCTAAGAATATCAACAACATAGGATCAACTAAGGCTATGGTCGCTGCTTGGGGAGAAAGCTCAGATGATGATGATGAGGATGAACGAGCACTTATGTCCATTGGAGAATCTGATAAAGAAACTGAGGTAAGTGTCCCTCGTCTCAAAGACAAGATTAATTTTTTGTCTAAAGAAAGGTTATTTGAGTTACTACTAGAGCTAAGTGATGAATCTGAGGATGTAAATAACTAAAAGAAACAACTGTCTAAAGAATGTGTGATTTTGAAGGCTAAGTGCAAAAACCTATAACTTAGGGTTAGTGAAACTGTAAGTGAAAATACTGTGTTGAAGAACCAGGTTCATGCACTTGATCCAACTGTCCTAGAGATGAGATCTGAAAATCTAAAATTGAAACTAGGAAACAAGCAAAAATATAGTTGATCACACACAACTCACTTTAGAAGAAAATGTAGGAAAAATGAAGGTTGAGTTGTACAAGATAGATGAACATGTAAGAATTTTAAAGGAGGATCTAAGCAAGACAAGCATGAGCTAGACAGAACATGTAAATGGAACAGGTCCTCTGATGCACTTTCATGGCTACAAGAACATCATAGTAGCAACAAAAGAGGACTTGGCTTTGGGAACCCTGCACCTAAGTGGGATCCCAACAGCAAGTATATTACACTCCCTGAGAACAAGATTTGCACAAACTGTGGTAACACTGGTCAGTATAAAAGTGGAATTCACTGCAAAAGAAAAGGAAAATCAAAAGAATAAAGATTTTGTTCAAGGGAAAAATAGGCTACCAAGTTGAGATAAAAAGAATTTGATTCACCCATTTGCCTATAGAAAGGGACCCAAACTAGCTTGGGTTCCTAAGGCTAAGCCCTGATTTCCTTTTGCAGGTCCAGGTGAAGGGGAGCAACCAAATATGGTACATGGATAGTGGTTTCTCAAAGCATTTGACAGGAAGCAAGAACTAGTTTCTTTCACTTGAGGACCTTAAAGAAGGTAATGTCTCCTTTAGAAATGGAAAGAAATGTGAGATCATTGGGGTTTGAGAGGTAGGTAAGACTAATTCTCACTCTACTGAGAATGTCTACTTGATAGATGGACTGAAGTACATTCTAATAAGTGTATCATAACTGTGTGATAGAGATAACATGGTAGCATTCACCTCTACAAAATACTTTGTGATTAATCTCACCATTGACAAGATAGTTTTGCAGGGAAATAGAGTGAACAACATATATGTTGTGGATCTGTCCACATTTTCAGATAATCAACTCACTTGCTTAAGTGTGTTGGATAATGATCCCCTCCTTTGGCACAAGAGACTTGGACATGCCAGTCTAAGTCAACTTAACAAACTAGTCTCCCAGGACTTAGTGATAGGGCTGCCTAACATTAAGTTCATGGAAGATAAAGTTTGTGAGGCTTTCGCAAGGGGGAAGCAGGTTAGATCATCTTTCAAAAGCAAGAAAATGATAAGCACCACCAGGACAATAGAATTGGTCCGCATGGATCTTGTGGACCAATGAGAACATTGAGCAAATGCGGTAAGAAATATGTTATGGTGCTTGTTGATGATTACTCTAGGTTTACTTGGACATCATTTTTAACATCTAAAGATTAAGCATTTGACATGTTTACTTCTTTTGTTAGAAAAACTCAAAAACAACTAGGTAATCAACTTGCATCAATTAGGTTCGATCATGGTACTAAATTTGGGAATGCTAAATTTGTTGAAATTTATGATGAGCATGGAATAAATCATAATTTTTCTGCTCCCAAGACTCCACAAAAAAATGGATTAGTTGAAAAAAAGAATAGGACAGTGGAAGAAATAGCTAGGACTATGCTTCTTTCTAGTAAACTTCCCATAGTTTTTAGGCAGAAGCTGTGAACACGCATGCTACATCATAAATAAGTGCATGACAAGACCTCTTGTTGAGAAAACTCCATATGAGTTACTTAAGGGGAGAGAGCCAAATAATTCCCATCTTAGGGCATTTGGATGTAAGTTCTTTGTGCACCAATAATGGTAAAGACTCCCTAGGTAAGTTTGATCCCATAAGTGATGAGGGAGTATTCTTGGGATATACTTCACATAATAAATCTTATAATATTTATAACAAAAGAACTATGTGTGTAGAAGAAAGAGTACATGTGATTTTTGATGAAACTAACATTCTTTCTGAGAGGCATGAATGGTATGATGAAGCAATTGGGCTGGTAAGAAACTCAAATGAAACCACAGCCCAGACTGAAGTTGCACTAGAGGAAGGAACAGGTGATAGAACAGGTTCTTCTACCTAGGGCAACTTGATAGGGGGAACTGAACAAAGCGGAACTGATCCTCAAACCTCGAGGGAACCTGTCCATGAACATGTTTCTCAGCAACAAAACATTGAAGGAACATCTAGGGGAAACCATATTGTTGTGAAACCTTATAAGTATCAAAGTTCTCATCCTATTGAGAACATAATTACTGATCCAACCTCTTGAATCAAAATCAGATCTTCTTTGAAGAATCTTTGTGCTTTTGATACTTTTTTATATCTTATTGAACCTAAAAATGTTGTTTAGGCTTTGCAAGATGCAGACTGAGTGAATGTAATGCAAGATGAATTCAACAAATTTGAAAGAAGTCAAGTTTTGCATTTGGTACCAAGACCCAAGGATATATCAGTAATTGGCACAAAATGGGTCTTTAGAAACAAATTTGACGAAGATGGAACAGTTACAAGGAACAAGAAAAGATTGGTGGTTCAAGGATATAGTCAATAGGAGGGCATAGACTATGATTAGACTTTTGCTCCAATTGCAAGATTGGAAGAAACTAGACTCCTTATGGATTTTGCTGCTTACATAGAATTCACTCTCCATCAGATGGATGTCAAGAGTGCCTTCCTCAATGGCTATCTAAAGGAGGAAGTGTTTGTCAAGCAACCTCCGGGCTTTGAAAGCAAGGAATATCCGGATCATGTGTACAAGCTTGACAAGGCACTTTATGGGCTCAAGCAGTCTCCAAGAGCATGGTATGAAAGATTATCAAAATTCTTGCTTGAGCATGGCTATAAGAGAGGTAAAATTGACAATACTTTATTCTTGAAAGAAAAAGGTAAAAATCTCTTGGTAGTTCATATATATATTGATGATATAATCTTTCGAGCAACTACTGATAAGTTAAGTAAAGAATTTTCTAAATTAATGGGGAGTGAATTTGAAATGAGTATGATGGGTGAGCTTAATTTCCTTTAGGCTAACAAATTAAACAAACTTCAAATGAACTATGATCCATCAGCAAAAGTATGTAAAAGAGTTGCTTAAAAGGTTTAAAATGGAAGATTCCAAAGAAATTGACACTCCTATAGCAACAACCACAAAATTGGATGCAGATAAACCTGGTTCATATGTTGATCAGAAGTTGTATAGGGGAATGATTGGCTCTTTGTTATATCTCTCTGCTAGCAGACCTGGCATTATTTTCAGTGTAGGCCTTTGTGCTAGAATTCAAGAAAATCCAAAGGAGTCTCACTTGACTGCTGTCAAGAGGATCTTGAGATACCTAAAATCACCGCTGACATTTGTCTATGATATCCAAAAGGTAGTAATTTCAACTTAGTGGGATATGTTGATGCTGATTATGCAGGTTTTCTTGTGGATAGAAAAAGCATCTCGGGTATGACACATTTTCTTGGATCATGTCTTGTGTCTTGGGCCACCAAAAAATAAAATTATGTGGCCTTATCTACTGCTGAAGCTGAATATGTTGTTGTTGCCTCATGTTGTGCTCAATTTTTGTGGATCAAACAACAATTAATGGAATTTGGAATTGATGTAAGTTGTATCCCCATATTTTTTGATAACACCAGTGCAATTAATATGACCAAGAACTGGGTTCATCACAAAAGAACTAAGCACATAGATGCTAGGCATCACTTTTTGAGGGACAACTATGAAAAGGGTTTGATCACTATGGAATTTTGTGCTACTGAAAAGCAAATAACTTACATCTTCACAAAATCTCTAAGTAGAGATCACTTTGAAAGGAACATGTTTGAATTAGGGATGATTAAGATCACCTAAAAAGAACCAGTTCTAACTCAAAATTTGGTTAGAAAATATGTGAATTTTGTACATAATTAGATTAAAGTTTGCTCAGTCGCATACTTTCATCAGTATACTCTTGTGCCATGTGCTAAAAGGTCTCATTAAGCTCTAATGATATTATTTTTTTTTTCTTGGAAAATTCACACTTACAGAAGAGATTTCTCAGTGAAGAACCTAGTTCATCAAGATTACATGGTATGAACTCTCCACTCTACCTATTTTGCAATAATTGTATGTGGATTATGATAAAAAGGAGAGTCCCATTTAATCCTAACCTCCTTGAGCTTATCTGTTACAAAATGAACCAATTCCACCCAAAGAGAGTCCCAAAACGCAATAAGTGCCTAGATTCTAGGGAGATTCCTTAACGTCTTTTCAAACTGACTCCCAGTTTGATTAGACTCATGAGCTTCTGAAAAAGCTGTAGTTACCCAATCAAGTCATCCCTCTTTAAATTGATTTGTCCTTAGTCGTTTCTTCACTCCTAATTTATAATCGCCAAACAATTCTCTATATCTTATCTCATCTTCAAAGCAATCATAATCATCTTCTTTCATCCTCTAACCATCTATGGCTAACACCTCTGAAAATCCTTTATCACCACCCAAAGAATCCACACCACTCCTTCAACCACACCCTCAACCAAACCTATCTCTAATAAAGGAAGATTCAAGATGCTTGCGCACAAAGTAGTCGCTGGAGGAGAACAAATCAAGAAAATCAATGAGCAATTAAAGAAAAGTCAGGCAGATGAACCCTAAAAATCTGAAGATTCTTTCAAGTCTGCAACTGAGAGGGAGGAATCCGTTTCATCTGAAACAGATCGGGTAACATCTGGTCCAAAATTACATCTGAGACTATCTCTGAGATTGCTGAAAATATGGAAAATAGGTTTGTTTTGGTAGGAAATATGGTCGGGGTTGAAACAACTGAGTCTAGGAAATTGGGTGGTAAAAATAAAAAGAAAAGGAAAAAGAGAGTGAGGGTTCTCAAGGCGATGTGAGGGGATTGGGAAAAGGAGAGGCTGAATCTTCATCCACTCTTGTTGGTTTGACAGAAGAAACATGAGCTATGGTAGTATGGAGTGAGAAATCTGCTGGAGAAGAAGAAAGTGTGAGAAAAAAGGGGGAAGTGGGTCTAGAGAAGCTGCTGAGGGGTTGGTTATATTGGGGAAGAATGTTCAAGAACCTATTCCAATAGGACAGGAACCTCTCGAAGATCTACTGAAACGCGTGTTTGACAGCTATAATCCGAAGAGGAAGAAGAGTTAAGGAGTTAAAATCACTGGAACTGCTAGGGCAAATAAGAAGAGAAAGGCTACCTCTTCTATCCCTATAAATACTCCTCCCACAAGAGGAAGAGATACAAGGAGTCAGAAGAAGTAGAGTGAGGCTGAACTTGAGAGGGCCTTGAAAAAAAGTAAAAGAAAAGTTGCTGCAAAGGGAAAGAAGAAGGTGAGTGAGCCTGTTGAGGCAGTTGAAATTGAGGAGATGGACCTGGTACTTCATGATTAAGAGGAGGCGGAAGAGGTGGAGGTTGTGACTCAAAAAGAAAAGAAAATCAAGACTTCCAAAAAGAAGTCTCCTTCAAAAACAAAGTCAACAGAACCTTCTACCTTGGCAAAAAGAACGATGTCTGCCTTGAAGTCTAGAAAAGTGAAAGTAGTGGAGGAAGAAGAGAGTGAAGAATAAGAAGAAGAAGAAGAAGAATCCGATGTAGAGAAAGACAAGATGGTTAAGTTTGGGAAAAGAACCATCTTGAAGGGTAGACTCCTTAAGGACTTGGAGGAGGAAGGCATGATGATGCTGTTGGAAAAACTACAAATGCAGGGTTGGAAGTACATGGTCCTTCAGATAGATGGAAAGCTTGCTAAAATTGAGATTGTGGAGTTCAAGGCAAATTATGAGATAAAAAATGACAGAGTCACCAGTGTGGTAAAGGGGGTGACTGTGAGCTTTGATGACAAGGAGTTGGGAGAAACTCACGGCTGTACTTTCTCACTTCAAGGTACCCCTCAAGAAATGAGAAGTTGGTACAAGCAAGGATCACTTTGGGGCAAACACTTTGATTGCATGTGACTATGAAGTCCACACCACTCCCAAAGAACCTGGTTCATCCAAAAAGGTACATGTGAACAGCAAAGTGCGAGCCTTGGTGCATGAGAGTGGGATTAAGGATAATGAGATTGAGAGGATGAAGAAGAGGCTGGTTGAAGTAGAAACTGAGAGGGATGCTCTCAGGGCTCAGCTTGCAAAGGAGAAGGAGAAGAATGATGGCATTCTTCATGATATGCTGAAGCTACTTCAGGCCAGAAACCAAGAACCTAGTCCTTCCCAGCCTTGAAACCTTCCTAGCCTAGTTAGACAAAATAGTGACCCGGATAGGATTTCTCTTTGTTCATTTTGCTCATGATCCAGTATCTTTATTTCTCTTTATGCTTTGTGGATGACTAGTATTAATGTTAATCAATTGTTTTTGTGCTCTAATTTTTTGTTGATGCTTCTTAGATAGCTAATATTATTAGATTTATATATGATGCTTGACTCCATGATTGCATTTGAAGTAGCCTCAGTGGCCATGAGTAATATCTATTAAAGTATGGTTATCTAACATAATTATGCAACTCTTCGATGATGCTAAAAGGGGAAAGATAGGTTGTGATTTTTACTTGGACTATGATGTTTATAACCTAATGAACCTAGTCCTTGATAATTTATGACTTTAAAATGGAAAGTGTTCTAACATTGTGTTGATGTTGAGCTGAGTTGAAACAGGGCTTATGCTTATCAAAAGCACAGAGTTTGTCATCATCAAAAAAGGAGAATTTATTGGCCTAAGTGAAGTTTGTTTTGATGATTGACAAAGGAACTCAAGTATGAACCAGGTCCATAAACAATGTACGAGAGCAGGGCGGCTATATTGTAGAGATGATGCCGGTGATCATGAAAACTACATTTCGCGCTCATCGCTAGAGTAAGAAATTATTGGAGTTAATCAACATCGTTTAATTACTAGTAGCGTTACATAAATTATAATATAAGAAAAGTTATGAAAGTTAAATATTTAACCATGTAACTCCAAAGCAACCATCAAATATAAGAGGTTATTTGATTAAATCTGACGAGGCTTAAGTAACGTGAGTTATCTATGGAGAAAAATACAATTCTTTTTCCTTGTCCTCCCCCTTTTATCATACAGACATTAGTCAGATGATCAAGTAATGAATTCCGGTGGCATATTTCATTTACCAAGGAAGTCATGTATGAGAGTTCCTCTACTTTAGTTTTCTTAATATTAAAGTAATATTTGACTTACATTACATAGTACACATTCCTTGATGAAGGGTGTTCAATCTTGACAGTTAAGTATGAATTATCAGACCGTTGGTAGGCTAGAAATACGAGTTTTTAGCTACATTTCACCTATTATATATTGCACTTCAATTATTGTATACGGTCAAAATCTCATGCCCCGATTTTCTAGGCTCGAGAAGTTACTTTGATGGTAGAAGCCTGAAAGAAGCCGAGGTCGAACTCGAAGGTGGAACAAGAGGCTCGAGGGCCCGGGTGCTCGATGAGCATCGAAGCAAGGCACGGTCGATGCCGAATAGTGCCGTTGTGAGTTAGTTACGGAAAGGATAAGATTCTCGCCACGTCCCCAAATATCACGGCGTAAGCCCCGGGATAGATTTGTACGAATTAGTACAAATCCGTACTAGGTTGTTATACAGTTGTACCAATAAAATTCCTTATTGTAAATAAAAATGTACCATATTGAGGATTTCCCCTCCTATATAAAGGGGACCCCAATCGTTTGTAACGACAATCTGATCACTGGCAAAGAATATACTATCTTACTTTTCTCGTTTACTGCTCTTCAGAATCATTCTTTAGCTTTATCACACTAACTTTACTGTTCTTGCTTTATTGCTCCTAACTCACCTCGAGGTCATCGATCTCTAGGTCTCTACTGCTCTAGCAACAGTGGTTTGGTTTATCAATCCTTCTCATTCATACTCTACATTGCTTATTTATTAATTAGTATTAGACTAGATCACATATCTTTAAAACCACAAATCAAATTTAATTGTTACTCGTATTTTCGAGGTAAATAGTTTGGCACCCACCGTGGGGCTAAAGATAATAGTGATTATTTCAGTGCTAGTTTTTTGATAACACACGTTATTCTTCACACTTTTTCTTGTCAAAGATTCTTTGATTTCAGGCTAAAACATGTCGAACTCAGCAAACACACCAGTTCATGGTAATGACGGCCTCGAATTCCACGGGGAAAATGAAAATGCAACAGCTTCAGGAGCCGGTATGCCACTACTCAACCCTGGGGTAGCACCAGTTTCTAACCCAGTCGATGTTGGTTCACACATTGCTATAAAAGCCAATTTGGGCACGGACGTCGGAGGAAGCGTGCGTGGAGAAGTTCAACCCAGTGGCCAAAGAACACAGGGTCGAGGAGATGGGGAAGTCAGTCTCCAAGTGATTCTCGAAATGTTACAAGCGCAACACATTGCCATCGCTCAGTTGTAAAGCCAGGAAAGGACTCCGATTGTGGTGGGACCAGAAACTACTCATCGTGTTGAACCAGTCCCGAAAAGGTCGAGCAACAATGGATTAGGAACTGATCCCACAATCATGAGAATGTTCGAAGAAATCACAAAGAGGATCAAGTCGGGAGAGAAAAGGATCGAGGACGACGATAAAAAAATGGAAACGTACAACTCGAGAATCGACCAAATACCGGGAGCACCTCCGGTTTCGAAAGGACTGGACTCTAAAAAGTTTGTGCAAAAACATTTCCCCTCGAGTGCGGCCCCGAAGTCTATTCCGAAGAAGTTTTGCATGTCAGACATACCCAAATACAATAGGCTACCGATCCCAACGGACACATCACCACATATACTCGTGGTGTAAAGGGAAATGATTTGGAGGAGGACGAGATCGATTTTGTTCTACTAAAGAAGTTTGGGGAAACTCTGTCCAAAGGGGCCATGATTTGGTATCATAACCTACCCCCAAACTCTATTGATTTGTTTGCCATGTTGGCAGACTCGTTTGTAAAGGCACATACTGGTGCTATAAAGGTTGCAACAAGGAAGTCAGATGTATTCAAAATCAAACAAAGGGACAACGATATGTTGAGAGAGTTTGTGTCCCGGTTCCAAATGGAACGAATGGAGTTGCCACCAATCCCTGATGACTGGGCTGTACAAGCTTTCACTTAGGGGCTAAATGAGCGAAGCTCCATAGCATCGAGGCAGTTGAAACAAAACTTGATTGAGTACCCCGCCATCACTTGGCGGGATGTGCATAACAGATACCAGTCGAAGATTAGGGTTGAAGATGACCAGTTGGGAACCCCCTCGGGCTCGGTTTATCAAAACAGGTTAGCAACAAAAGATTCATGAGAAGTAGAAAGGGAACCAAGACCGAGTAAAGAGAGGTATCAGCCGTACATCGAAGACCGAAGGAACAGCTCAAGGCAGAACTTACCTAGAAATGATCGAAGGGCAGATCGAGGTCAGAATTCTAGGGGACTCATGAGTAAGACCGGGTTTGACAGGCACTCAGAACCGACAGAGGCACCCCGACAATCAGAATATAACTTTAGCGTCTATGTCTCGGGTATTTTCTCGACCATTGGGAAAATCAGAGATACCAGAATTCCTAAACCCATACAAACTAATCCTTCTCGGAGGAATCCCAACTTAATGTGCAAGTATCACGGTACACATGGGCACAAGACCGAGGATTGCATGCAACTAAGAGATGAGGCAGCCCAATTGTTCAATGAGGGACACCTTCGAGAATTTCTCAGCGACAACGCCAAGAATCACTTCAGAGAAAGAGACGCCAACAGGAAAAACGAACCACAGGATCCCCAACATGTCATTCACATGATCATCGGTGGAGTCGACGTCCCACAGGGACCCATATTCAAACGCACCAAAGTATCAATCACAAGGGAGAATCGGACTCAGGACTACATGCCCGAGGACACCCTCAGATTCAACAAGGAAGATACCGAGGGCTTATCTGGGCCACACAATGATGCATTGGTAATTTCTATTCTTTTAAATAAGGTTCAAGTTAAATGTGTTCTTGTGGATCCAGGTAGCTTGGCAAATATAATCAGGTCGAGGGTCGTGGAGCAGTTTGGGCTGCTTGACCAAATCATACCGGCATCTCAAGTCTTGAATGGCTTCACCATGGAAAGTGAAACAACGAAGGGGGAAATCATCCTCCCAGTTAACGTGGTCGGAAGCATACAAGATACGAAGTTTCATGTCACCTTGTATAATGCTTTGCTTGGAAGGCCGTGGATGCACATCATGAGGGCAGTGCCATCAACCCTTCATCAAATGATGAAGTTCACAACAAAAGATGGCGTAAGAACGGTATATAGGGAGCAACACGTAGCTAAGGAGATGTTTGCAATCCATGACTTGGCACCAGTGTCGAGGACCTCTACATCAGAAAAGTCGAGCGTCAAGGACAAACAAGTAACCAAATAGCAATTACAATCTATATTCTCGGTTGAGCCCGAGGAACAGGTGGTCGAGGACGAAGAGGAAGATTTCCTTACCCCTCGAGATTTCGTCGCACCCGAGGAGTCCGATGCGACGAAGTCCAGGTCGAGGAACTCGAGCAAGTGATATTTATTGAGTATATGCCGGAACGAAAGGTATTCCTGGGGACGGGATTAACCCCCGAACTCAGGAAAAAACCCATTCAATTCCTTATTGATAACATCGATTGATTTGCTTGGTCCCACTTGGATATGACAGGGATCTCACCGGAGATAACCACTCATTGACTAAGCCTCGATCCTAGAATTAAACCGATGAAACAAAAGAGGAGGCCTCAGTCTGAGGTAAATCACGCATTCATCAAAGACGAGGTAACCAAACTTCTTAACATAGGGTCCATTAGGGAAGTAAAATATCCCGAGTGGCTAGATAATGTAGTAGTAGTCCCTAAAAAGTGAAACAAACTTAGAATGTATGTAGACTAAAAAGATTTGAACAAAGCATGACCTAAAGACTCTTTCCCATTGTCCAACATCGATCGTTTGATCGATGCTACGGCCGACCACGAGATCCTTACTTTTCTCGATGCCTACTCCGGGTACAACCAAATTCGGATGAACCCGGAGGACCAGGAAAAGACTTCATTTATCACGAAGTATGGTACATATTGCTATAACATAATGCCCTTCGGGCTAAGAAATGAAGGGGCTACATACCAACGCCTAGTTAATAAAATGCTCGAACATCAGATAGGCAAATCAATGGAAGTTTATATTGATGACATGCTAGTTAAGTCCCTGCACGCAGAGGACTATTTGACTAATTTACAGGAAACGTTCGACATCTTAAGAAAGTACAACATGAAACTCAACCGCGAGAAATGCGCTTTTGGAGTTGGCTCGGGCAAGTTCTTAGGTTTCATTGTGTCGAACAGGGGGATCGAGATCAACCCCGACAAAATCAAAGCTATCGAGGATATCACCGTCGTAAACAATATGAAAGTCGTACAACGGCTAACCGGACAGATATCTTCCCTAGGCCGGTTTATCTCGCGATCATCAGATCGGAGTCACCATTTTTTTCCCCTACTCAAAAAGAAGATCGACTTCACATGGACTCCGAAGTGTCAACGATCCTTAGAAGAATTAAAATGGTATCTCTCGAGCTCATCCTTGCTTCACACTCCGAAAGAGGATGAAAACTCTATTTGTATTTAGCCGTGTCCGAGGTAGCGATAAGTGGAGTGCTGGTTCGAGAAGAACAAGGTACGCAATTTCCTGTTTAATATGTAAGTCGGACCCTAGGAGATGTTGAAACCAGGTGCCCGCATTTGGAAAAGTTAGCACTTGCACTAATAAGCGCATTTAGGAAATTAAAACCATATTTTCAATGCCACCCTCTATGTGTATTGACTATATACCCACTTCGAAATATCTTGCATAAGCCCGAATTATCGGGTCGATTGGCCAAGTGGGCCGTCAAACTTGGAGGGTATGATATCGAATATCAACCCCGAACGGCTATCATGTCCCAAATTTTGGCGGACTTCGTGGATGACTTTACGCCTGCCCTCGTACCCGAAGTAGAAAAGGAACTCTTGCTAAAAATGGGTGCATCTTTGGGGGTATGGACCCTCTTCACGGATGGTGCCTCGAATGTGAAAGGGTCCGGTCTCGGTATTGTTTTAAAACCACCTACGGGTAATATTACGAGACTGACATCATGGTTGGGGCATCAAAGGGTCGAGAATCAAGATTGTTTATCCTTTCATTCTAAAAAACGCGGGGACTATCTGTATACGGTCAAAATCTCATGCCCCAATTTTGTAGGCTCGAGAAGTTACTTCGAGGGTAGAAGCCTGGAAGAAGCCGAGGTCGAGCTTGAAGGTGGAACAAGAGGCTCGAGGGCCCGGGTGCTCGATGATCATCGAAGCAAGGCACGGCCGATGCCGAATAGTGTGTTGTGAGTTTGTTACGGAAAGAAAAAGATTCTCGCCACGTCCCCAAATATCATGGCGTAAATCCCGGGATAGATTTGTACGAATTAGTACAAATTCGTACTAAGTTGTTATACAACTGTACCAATAAAATTCCTTACTGTAAATAGAAATGTACCATATTTAGGATTCCCCTCCTATATAAAGGGGATCCCAATCATTTGTAAAGACAATCTGATCATTGGCAAAAAATATACTGTCTTACTTTTCTCGTTTACTGCTCTTCAGAATCATTGTTTAGCTTTATTACACTTACTTTACTGTTCTTGCTTTATTGCTCCTAACTGACATCGAGGTCATCGACCTCGAGCTCTCTAGTGCTCTAGCAACACTTGTTTGGTTTATCAATCCTTCTCATTCATACTCTACACTGCTTATTTATTAATTAGTATTGGACTAGATCATATATCTTTAAAACCACAAATCAAATTTAATTGTTACTCTATTTTCGAGGTAAATAATTATATTTGAACGTGTATATATATATATATATATATATATAAAATATATATATTATACCTATCACATAATTTCTGATTGTAGGACATAATTGTGAGTCAAGGAGCAATTTGTGGAGCTAAAATGAACACTTTAGAGCTAGAAGTCCAAGTAAGTCATCGGGGACTATATTCGAGGTCTGAACACGGATTATGCATACAAAAGTGAAAAGAAAAGCGAGAAGGTGAAGGAAATAGCTTAGTGCGACCTAGGCGCCGCCCCAGGCAATGCGGCATGGCAATTTTGCATCATAACTTTGGAGAGCTTGAAAAATAGAGTTGGCTGGAAATATGACTACCGCTACGCATGTCGTAGTAGTGCATTTCCTGAAATTTATGCTTCGTCCATTTAAAGGTAGTTTGGTCCAAGGGAGGTTGTACATATAAATACTTCCTAAACAAGATTTTAAAATGGAATTCGGCCTAGGAGAACTTTGGAGATATAAGAATTTGTCGGTTTTTTAACCAATAATCGATTTTAATATGAGAGTTTAGATTGTACGATTGATTTTTAATGAATTCCATCTCTTTAAACTTTTCTGTGATGAACTTCTATATACTTATAGAGTAGTTTGTCTTAGAGTTCGATAGTTATGGTATTTCGATTATTGTCTATGAATTTCACTCTCGTTTAATTGCTTGAATTAGTTGGAGGAGCTTTAGTTTGAGTTGTGAAATTATTCTTTATTTTATTTAATCGAAAGAGGAACGGTTTATTATATCATTGTAGCGTATGCCATAGTTTAATTTGGTAATTTTTTTTGAAGTAATCGAAAGAGCTTTTTGAATTACCGTTTGAATTAAAACAGAGAAATATTCACGAGAAGCTTCTCTTAACTATCAATAAATTTCTTGCATACTTTTACCGTACTTCACATTAAGTTATTTCATAAAATTTAGGTTTATTCGAGAAAAGAATCTTGACCGTGAGAATAAGCTAATCACCTATTGAATTCGTGAGAATCAATAGAACCTAAAAGTAAATTTAAGGAGAGTTAGATCATGGATATAATCTTGTACCTATCCTGTCATGACTTTTACTTTTTATATTAATAATTACCTATTGTTGCTCAACTCTTAGTTTTCCTGCTATAAATTTTATTTGCTCACAACTTTAGTCTATTATTCGTGGTTTTTAACCGTCTAACTTCAAAGGTCTATTCATCATGAATAGCATTTAACCAAGAATTACTAGGGATTATTTAATCTAATTTTTATAGGGATGATATCGTTCTATACTATCTTTCACTTACGAGCATTTATTTTGTACACTTGTTTTGTACTCATCACAAACACACCAACATTAGTGCAAGTTTCAAGTGAACAGAGAAGGAATAAAAGATTTCTAACTCTTCTTTTGAATTTGCTCTATTTCCAAAGGTGTTTTCGTGGAATGTTTGTTTCTACCCTATGTATGGAGTAAAATTGGTTAGCGATAGTTGGACGAATGACGAGATGACACGTGAAACAAAAGACAAATAAGATATGAGTCAGTAAATAGCTGACACCGAATACAAGCATGTGACCGGTGCTGAGCGAAACCCAAAGGCATCGAATCAGAGAGCAAAACTTTGAAAGTAAGACATCGATTGGAAAAGACTGCATTCAATAAACAACGGTTACAAGGAAATCTCTGTATTTATGATCAGTCGTTATGCAGCCATCAATGACGATTTTATTCTCTTTAAAGAGGAGCTTGATTTGGAGATCTCGTCTCCCTAAATAGAGCTATAAATAGGAGAATTAGTATCCATTATAGGACATGAAACATTTTGTACACAAAAGCTAAAAACAAATCTTATTTTATAAAATTACTCTTTTACTTTGTTCATAATATTGTTCTTGTTTTTGCTACCGGAGAAGCTCAATTCCTAGCCAGGCTATTATTTCCTTTAAGTTTATATTATAATCTTATTTCTGGATCAAATTAATTCACGTGTTTATAAACTTTATTATAAATTTAACTGTACCGTTTTACGGATAAACACCCTCGACATCTTTTTCACTCAAAAATAAGAAGGAAAAGGCGAAAAAGAAAAGATAGTAAGAAAATTTTCAACTAGTTAGCCTTTTATATTCTAGTTATATATTATATCTAGGATTGCTACGTAGGTTAGAAGCAAACTGATAAGAGATATAGTTGAACGGAATTAAAAAACAAAAGGAAACAATAAAAAAAGGTGTCGCCGTGTGCCAAACCCGTTGACTTTCGGTTTTGTCCAGAATTGACTATTTAATCCCACTAGATTAAAAAATAAATTGCATTTATACGTTTTTTATATTGTGTAAATCATACACAAATATGTAATGTTATCCCAATTTTTTTTTAAAAAGAAATTTAAATCCCTACACAGAGAACCGTTCATCTCTTCAAATAATACTCTTCCTAACTCTAGTTTATGCGATTATGCAGAAAGCCAAATGTTTTTTAGTTGACAACTTTTTATTTTTCAAACTTGTGTTAGATGTTGAAAAAATTGTGTTTGTGAAGAAACGTAGCTCACAGTAACAATCTAAAAAATGAAAATAAGTAGAATAAGAGAAGAAGAGATAACTTTCTTATTTCATCAAGTGTTCAAGTATATCCCATATCATATTTCATGCCTCTATTTATACTATTATATAGAAGGTTACAAAAAGATTGTCTTAAATATGACATTAACCTTTGAGATCATGGGGAAGATCACAGGGAGAGGTTATGGAGGTGTGGGAGTTACAATCATAATAGTGATGAGTAGTTAGAGGTTATATATATTATGGATGAAGGTAGTGGGAGTAGTGGACATCCACAATTACTACTCCTTCCGTCTCAATTTAAACGAGTTAGTTTGACTCGACACGGAGTTTAAGGAATTTTTTTTGAAACTTGTGGTATTAAAAGTTTAAGGGGTAAAAGCTTTGTGGGGCGATGACATTTATGTGATTATAAAAACTTCTCATTAAGGGTAAAATGAGTAAAATTAAAAGTTTAGAGTATCTTTGTTATGAAGTAAAATTTTCCCATGTTGATTTAAATATTTTGGAAAATATTTTTCTCCAATTTTTCTTATCAAGACAAGAAAAACCATTTTCCAAAACTCCTTCTCAACCTTTCCCACCCTCACCAACCCACCCCACACCCACCCACCTAACCCCACCCAATGCCTACCCACCCCACCCCCTCTCGCCAAAAAGGTTTTTTTTTCAAATTTCAATTTTTTTCGTACCTCCTGTAATTTCAAATTTCTATTTTTTTTTATCTTTCTGCACCACCCACCCCTACCTCCGCACAAAAAAAAATTCACTTTTTTTTGAAATTTTCAATTTTCTGTTTTTTTTTGTGCAACACCCATCCCCTGTCCCCCACCCCACCACACTGCCCGCCCCCTACACAATTATTTTTTTTTAGTTTTTTTTTTGTAATTTTAAATTTCTATTTTTTTCGTTTTTCTGCACACCCTCTTCCCCCTCCCCCGCCCCTGCCTCCCTCCCCCCTTTAGATTTTTTTTTAATTTATATTTTCAGTTTTAGTTTGTTTATATTTCGGTTTACATGTTCCAAATTTCGCAGTTTCGAAAGTTTAGCGGTTCAAAAGTTTATGAAATTTGTGGGTTCGGAAGATTGTTGGTTCGAAAGTTTATGACTTCATATTTATTGTATCTAAATTATTTATGAATACTCTTGAGAAATTATTTTCCTTAACTTGCGTAGCAAACACCGAAAAATGAATAAGATTAACTTGTTTTTCAAAAAAATATTTTCTTGAAAAACATTTTCCACGAAAAATATTTTTCGTTATATCAAACATATCCTTAATGTTTAATTATTTTCAAATTTAAAAATATGTCATTTATTTTGAAACAGATTAAAAAAAAATAGCCCATATAATTTAAAACGGAGAGAGTATATGTTTTACAACAGTGTTAGATTTTTCAAACTCGTGTTAATTGACATTTGGGACGCTCTTTGTGTAACTCTTATATATACACATTATGTTTTAAAAAGTTAAAAGATTTAAATTAAGTGATCTCTCTCGTATTCGGATCCTGGGATGCGTCCCAAATTTGGGAGTCGGGTTTGAGTCTGGTTCCTTCGCATGCACATGGTAAAGTAAAGAATACACACATCTATCTGCCCATGACCCCACCCAGACGCCTTCAACTCGAACTCTGCTTTTTTCCTTAGGCACGCACGCGCGCTTCATTTCTTTTATACGTTTACATATGATGTATTATGTAACTACTAGTTTGGTGTAACAGAGTCTTCTGTCAATTTACACATCCCTTGAAACTGCTTTTATCTCAATTCTGAGACAGAAAGTGTACGATTCGATTGTTATTTTCTAATTTCAAATTGATCTGAATCCAATTGTTGTTGTTGTTGTTATTGAAGAGCTAGGTTTTTTAAATATTTTTCTTCTCATTATTGAATTCATTGGAACGAAGAGAATGCAGCAGGATTCTGCCTCCGAACAGGAACCGGACGATTCTGAATCTGAACCGGACTTTGTCGAGCTCGATCCTTCTGGTCGTTACGGCCGGGTCAGTTTCTCATTTTTACATTAATTAATTAACTTTTGGCTTCGTTGTACATTATGCTGCGTTTGGAGTACATTTTTCAAACTGCTTAGTGACCATATTCTGCTCATCTTATATGATTTGACTGAAATAATATACGAGTGATAGTGTGAAAAATAGAACAATGTTGAAGTAGTGATTGAAAAGTTAATTTGGTAAGGAAATAGTCCAGATACGGCCACCACCGTTATAAAAAAAAAATCTTAGTGTGATAAGGAAAGAATTTAATAAATAAGAAAGCTTGAAGTTAGTTAAAATTGTGCATAAATGGAACAATGTGAAACGTTTCTTTTAACGCCCCAAATGGAAAGAGAATCAAATAAATTGGGGACGGGGAGCAGGGATGTATCTATATGTTAAAGCATGGGGCACGTGAACCCATGCTCATCTCTTTATACCAATGTATAATAATGTTATATTTCTTAAAAAGTTATTTAAATACATATGCATGCACCCAAGCTCAAAGAACCCTATAATTCAATTGATTATATTAGATGCACTCTTACAAGTGAAGTTAGAGGTTCAATTCTCAGTTTATAGGCATGTCTAATGTCCCTTCTTGTATTTTAATTAAGTATTTTTTTTCTTTTTTTATTTGGTTTATTCATTCAAGTTCCCAAAATCTAATACAGTGAAATCCTTGATCTCCCTTTGTCATCGCAAAATCTTATATAATTAAAACTAATAGCAGTGGATGATGTAGCATGGTTTAATGATCTCCGTATTTTAATTTGAAGTATAGATATATATATGTTAAAAATTACTAAAATTATAGTAATTTTTTTAAATTTTAACCTATAATTTCTAAATGGTAATGGATTTATGGTAAGAACCTAAAGGCTAAAGTCGTCAAATATATATTCTAGATTGACCTTTTTGTAATAGTGCACCCATCTTCTTGGAATCCTGAATCCGTCTGAGTATTTCTTTTTGTATTTCCTGCTGTTCAATTCTTTGTTACTGCTTTGCTATTACTGTTGCCACATATCTGGCTAATATTTGTTCGGGTTTGCTGTCCAGTTTATTAGTTATATACATACATTTGATTCTGCATTGTGACTTCGAAGTTGATTGTCTTGTTATGTGCAGTACAAAGAGGTTTTGGGAAAAGGAGCTTTCAAGAAAGTGTATCCTTCATAATGTCTTTATCTGGGTGATGCTCTGCCGCTGTTTCATTTTGATCGATAGTGTTTGGCAGGATAAGGAATATAAGATGTTAATTTGACAAGTACTCCCTCTGTTTCAATTTATGTGGTAGTGTTTGATTGAGCACAAAATTTAAGAAGAAAAAAAGACTTTTGGAACTTGTGGTCTTAAATATGCCGTGGATTTTTGTGGCCACAAAAGCATGTCATTAAGGGTGAAATAAGAAGCTTAAAGTTAAATTGTTTCGAAATATAGGAAAATGTCATTATTTTTGGAACAGATTAATAAAGAAATAAAGCCGCATAAAATGTAATGGAGGGAATATATTATACTAACAATAATGGAAGAAAAATAAAAGTAATAGTTTAAAAGTTAGATTGATAGAGAAAAAATTACATAAAGGTATTAACTTTGAATAGTTAAATGACTTTGAATTCTTAATATTTGTGTAAGTTGTATAATAATATTACTATGGAATACTGTCAGATATTCTGGAAATTTTGTCATATAAATTGAGATGAAGGGAGTATTGTTTTACTGCTTTTTTTCCCATTAATGAATTTTGTCAAGTGCGATTTTTTGTCCATTCTTGACTTACTATTGGAAATATAGTTATCGAGCATTTGATGAATTAGAGGGGATTGAAGTAGCTTGGAATCAAGTTAAAGTGGCTGATCTCTTGAGGAATTCTGTGGACTTGGAGCGTCTATATTCTGAAGTTCATTTGCTAAAAACTCTCAAGCACAAGAATATCATCAAATTCTATAACTCGTGGGTCGACTCGAAGAATGAGAATATCAACATCATCACTGAAATTTTCACTTCTGGGACTTTAAGACAGTATGGCTATGTGGTTTTTCTTTCTTTGCTCAACCCCACCCATATTTTTGAAATATTGAATTGTGGACTGGTCTTTCTGTATGCTCGTGTAGGTACCGTAAGAAACATAAGAAGGTTGATATTAGAGCACTCAAGAATTGGTCTAGGCAGATATTGGAGGGTCTCTCATATCTACATGGTCATGACCCTCCAATTATTCATCGTGATCTTAAGTGTGATAACATTTTTATCAATGGTAACCAAGGGGAGGTTAAGATTGGTGACTTGGGACTTGCTGCGATTCTTTGTAAGGCTCGTGCTGCTCATAGTGTCATTGGTGAGGTCCTCAGTTTTTCTAATTTGCAACTGTCCTCAAGGCTTCAATTGGCTGTTCATTGGTGGTTTAGATGGTGCTGAAAAATGCAATCCTATGTTTGATCTCAGGTACACCAGAATTCATGGCGCCAGAACTTTATGAGGAAGAATACAATGAGCTAGTAGATATCTATGCCTTTGGTATGTGCCTGCTGGAGCTCGTGACTTTTGAATATCCTTATGTTGAGTGTGCCAATGCTGCTCAAATATATAAGAAAGTGACAGCAGTAAGAATTTGCATCTTTCTTCCTAGTCTGTCTTTCTATCTTTCTTTCTTATTCATCAAGCTTCGTACATGTTATTTTGTACTCATGATTGTTGATAGAGATATCATTTTCTCGGGAACAAGGTTGTAAGCAGCAAAAGTGAAAGGAAATTTTTCTAATTGAGAGTTATAATTAGTGGCCCCCTTAAGGAACTATGACATTTATAATTTTACCTGATTGTTTGTTTACTAAGCTCTAGGTAATTATCTGTTGGTAGTCACACAATTGCTTCATAGGATGTTCTTTCCCGGGCCCCACGGCTTAGTTCAAGTGGCAATGGTTGAGGGACTTGTGACTAAGGTCACGGGTTCGAGCCCTGCGCCACGCGAACTAAGCATGGTATTCAACTTCAAGTGAGCAGGATAGAGGGCAGGCCAAGAATCCCCGAGTTTCGATGCAGACCGATTTCTCGGTAAAAAAGATGTTTGTTCCTGGGGGTTGATGACCTTTGTCTCTTTCTCCATTTCCCTTTGGGTGGGATGGAAGGAAACCCTGGCTTCAGTCTGTTTCTTTAGAGGCACATTTCTCTCATAGCAAATTAGTTGGATAAACACTTTTTAGGTGATGCTGTGTTTGCATTTAGACATTTTAACACACTAAGCTGGTTATCAGAACAAATACAAAGAAGTCAGGTTTCTGTGCTTTGTCGTGGACTCATGGTTTTATGGCAGTATCAAGTTCATCGACCTGATGATAGTGGCACTACTCCAAGGTTAAAGCATTTCTTAGGGACCAATTATGCTGCAATTGGAAGCTGTTTCTTGGAAGAAAACTGTGTGAAACATTTTCCTCTTTATTTTACCAAACTAAGAATTTACTGTTCACAAAAGAAAAAGGAATACTACATTTGTACCATAATGATTCCGCTTGTCTCTATATTAGTTTGTCAAAGATAAACTTTTTTTTGTTTGGAGTTTGTAGTTTTCACGAGTCTTTGAATAAAATAGAAATCGATAGTATACCCAGTATCAGAGTTCTTAAAACTAAATTCTCTCTCTCTCTCCCCCCTTGAATGTAAAAGTAAGTTTAGTCCCGATACCTTTTCTTTTGTTAAGAAGGGTGTTCGATCTCACTTCAATAACCATTATTTGTAAAGCAGGACGTTCAATTTGCAACGGAAGTGAACAAACATGATCTTTTTAGAAAAGATAGTAGCCCTTCTAAGAAATCAACACTGTTTATGGACTTCTATTGAATGAATGTCCTTGACTTGGTGGGCTCAGTAGCTCATGGTGGTTTTTACCATAGGAATGAGATTTTGTTGACCACTTAAAAGCAGTTTGGCTATGCATAATCAGAACCAACTGCTGTTTGAAGGAGCTTCAGGTTTTACTTTCTTAGTCTTGTATCCAGATTAGTTCAACTCCTACCTGCTTTTGATGATGAAAATAATCTTTTGGTCCTAAATTTTCTTATTCAAATGAGCTTGCTGAAAATGTTGGATTGGCAGTTCATTTTAGATTATTTCATTAAGCTCTATCTCGTAAAACCAAAAGGGCTCCTGTGCACTTATTCGCTCCTTGAATAACTACCTGTGTTATTAATGGCTAATATCTTCAAGCTATAGGACCTATTGGATGCCCAATTGCCTACATTTGTTTCTTTTTTGTGTCATTCATTTGTTCTTGCAAACTACCCAAAAGACATTGTCATGACCTGCTTGCATAAGTGGACAATTCTATCCCAAAGATGGAATGAAATACATTCCATTTCAGCAATAAAAATTCGGAAGATTACATAAATGCCAATCCCCAACTTGGTGCAAGAGTGTTTTTCAACATTGAATAAGAAGCACTCCCCCCTCCTTTTCACTGGGAGAACAACATCACTAAACACAGTATAATCCTACAAGTGGGGCCTGGGGAGGATAGTGTAGGCAGACCTTACCCCTACCTTGAAGGTAGAGAGGCTATTTCCAATAGATCCCTGGCTCAAGGAAAGATCCTTTTCACCAGGGCAATTTTCAAAAGGACTTTCGGTACTTCCTGGTTATCAGTTTACCTCCAAATACCACCCTCACCTTGGGAATTTCTATCTGAATGTCATTTTCATCCTTTAGCATTGCTCCAAATAGCAATATCAACCACTTCATTTAGACCTTACTCCAACTGAAATCATTGTCATACTCTCTCTTTCTCTCTCCATGTTTAATAAGTGAATTCTCTTGTTCTCCTAGGAGTGCTAACTCAACAGTATCTATTCGCTAATCGTGTCTTCTGTTCTGAATAATGTGGTATGTATCTTGATGTATCACATAACGCATTGTATT
Organism: Nicotiana knightiana; assembly: GCA_005239525.1. NCBI lineage: Eukaryota > Viridiplantae > Streptophyta > Magnoliopsida > Solanales > Solanaceae > Nicotiana > Nicotiana knightiana. Next base: position 62,250 of record ML369380.1, read on the forward strand.
GTTAGGTTATTTTAGTGAAGATGAATAAGATCTTTGAGTTCAATTAATACTGTGTACTAGTGTAAAATTCCATTGGTAGTTATTAAGTACATGGTGCCTAGTGTTTGTTTCATTTGTCAGAACTATGTGTCCTTGACAAGGAATAGATATAAATGACGCGTAGTTAAAGAGATGGGGGGTTAATTGCTTGACGTGCACTTAACTTAAACATGCTCATGATGTGGTCAAGCGAACCTATGTGAAGCAGCCTAGCATCACTTTAGGTTCAAGCAGAACAAACAACTTAAACTGAAAGATAATATTTTTGGATCAATTTCTCTAACAATATAATGGAGATCTTGATCTAGATCCGGCAATTGGCATGGTGTTGAAGGTGATAAAATGAGTTGCAACAATACAGAGTATGTTAAGTGGTAATGAGAATAGTGGTTTGGCAGAACGAATAGCAACAGAGATGCTCACGTAGGATTATGAGAGAGTATTAAGGATTTTACTGTGACAGGAAAGGGGCTCTTTAGTGTTGAAGGTGTTAAAATAACTTCCAACACCTAAGGTGGTCATGTAAGTAGTAATGACTAGTAATTGTCTAGTTGACTGATTAGTGAGATAGTTATAAAGGTGGTGGTGAAACGAGGGAAGAGAAGGTTGTGCTCGGATTTAAAGGACACTAGTGATGGAGAATAATTTACAAGAAAAGGAAAGAAGCATATCAAATGCCTAGGTTTAATAAAGGGAAACGTTTTTCCTTCACTACCTGAGTGCCTATTGCATTTTGAGGACTATACTATATCAAAGTAATATGAGATCCACTTTGATCCTTGTCAAATCTCAAGCTTATCACTATCACACATATATCTCGACGTCTGGGGCATAGTTTTATTTGAAGTATTGTTTAATTTAGACTCCTATTTTAACTTTGTGCCAGTGCAGGATGAAACTGTTTAGAATGGATTTAGGGAGCACCTTATTTTATTATATTAGATCATTTCTCACCAAATCCATGAGTTTTGTTACGCGGCGCCTTTCCGAGATTCCTTGGAAGGGCGACGTAAGTCTAAGCAACTGATGTCAGTGCAATGTCAGTGCAGTTGTTGTCCGCCAACTGGGGTCCCCTCCGTACGCTAGACGAGATTGTTAGTGCGAGAAAACCAATGCCAAGAGCAATTGAGAGAACAACAATGAGAATTGAAAGAAAGATTGATTGCATTAATGAAAGCTATTACAAAAAGGCAACGCGGTGTCGAGGGGGAGAGACACCAGTACAGAGAATTGTTTGCTTGCTAGAAAGTTTTGAATGCTTTATCCCCCCTAATAATGCTTAAAAAAAATAAACCAAAGTTACAAGACTTGACCGAAATAAGCTAGAGAATCATAAATACATGGAATAAAACTACTCTATATTTACAATGAAAAGGACTTAATTTTCTACAAAGTAGAAACAAGTTCGTCGTCAGCAACCTTGTCTTTGGCATCACGATCTGCACGCATGGCGTTGTATGCGCGCGCGACGCTGTTGGCAGCTGCCTGCAGCTGGGCGCCAGCGAGGGATATCGGTGGGGCGACAGAGGCACATGCTCGCTTGTCACTTGGCTCAACCAAGACCACGGGGCCGTCCGTGGCGCTAGGCGGTGGGAAGCTTGCCAGGACGCCATGGGGCGCGTCCAAGGGGCCATGGGGCATGACTGGAAAGCCGCCCATGGCATTCTCCCCCACCTGAGTTGGCGACGTCCTCGGTGCCTTACTTGCAAGATAATCTTCAATTAGGCTTTTGTAGGCTTTGAGGTTTGTTCCCTCCTCCCAAGTATTCTCCTCTGCATCACAACCCTGCCATTTCACCAAAAACTCTTGGTGATGCTTCCTTGAGGCGTGAATCACCCGATCATCAAGTATAGCTTCAACACGCCTTTTACCGGTTGAATTGGGGCCTCGAATACTGGGTATTGTGAGTTGGCTCCGTGAAGGGTCCTCCGTGTCTTTCCCGAAAAGGTTTCAGAAGGCTGACATGGAAGACGGGATGGATTTTCCACCAAGCTGGGGTATCCACCCGGTATGCAACTTTCCCAATGCGCTTTTCAATGGACAAGAGTCCAATGTATTTTTGCAATAGGCGAGGGTCATGGACCCCTGCAAACAAGTACCTCTTTGGAATTTTGACCATCACTTTGTCTCCTACTTGGTATTCAACAAAGCGACGATTTTGATCGGCATGCCTCTTCATCCGTTTTTGGGCTTTGACCAGACAGCTTCGCACTATCTCCCAATTTTGCTTCCATTATTTTGAGAAGCTAGCAGCTCGAGAAGATTTTGACATGTTTGGTGCATTCACCCTGTGTGGGAGTAGCGGTTGCTGCCCTGTAACAATTTCAAAAGCACTTTTGTTTGTACTAGAGCTCTTTTGGGAATTGAAACACAGTTGAGCAGCATCCAGAAGCTTCACCCAATTCTTCTGCGATCCTGTTACAAAGTGGCGGAGATATTTCTCCAACATACCATTGAACCGCTCCGTCTGGCTATCAAATTGCGGATGAAAACTTGAGACTCAATTTTGACCCGAGGCACTTAAAGAGTTGGGTCCAAAAGTTGCTAGTGAAGCGTGAGTCGCGACCACTAACGATGTCTTTAGGCAGGCCCCAATATTTGATGACATGAGAGAAGAAGAGTCGAGCTGTATCTTCTGCTGATATATATTGTGGGGCTGCAATAAAGGTAGCATACTTGGAAAACAGATCCACTACAACCAAGATAATTGTGAGATCTCCGACCTTGGGCAATCCGGTGATGAAATCCAGGGAAACACTTTCCCAAGGTCTCTTTGGGACAACAAGTGGTTCCAAGAGTCCCGCTTGTGTCAAGCGGTCTGACTTGTCCTTATGGAATACTAGACAAGTCCTCACATACTGAGCGACATAATCGGCCATTTGAGGCAAATAATATGCACGACGAAGTAATGCCATGGTGCATTCTTCACCGGGATGACCGACCCACAAAATATCGTGACATTCCGCCAGAAGAGTCCTTCGCAGATCTCCTTTAGGAACATAAAGTCGATTTCCTTTCACTTTCATGAAACCATCTTCCATGTAGAACTGGCGAGTGTTGCCCTGTCCTACCAGATCAACCAAATATTGAGCAGTAGGATCCTTGATGAGTAGATCCTGTATCTGGTCTTTTATGGTGGTGGCTACTTCGCTCCTCCTTAGGGTGGCGAGTAGGCACACCGATGCTAGGTCAGCTCTTTGACTGAGTGCATCAGCAACATGATTAGTCTTCCCACTTCGGTACTCCAGATTGAAGTGAAATTCCGCTAGGAGTTCCCGCCACCTGGCCTGTCGACCATTTAGTTTCGGCTGGGTCATGAAATGACTAACAACTGTGTTGTCTGTCTTGACCACGAATGGGGTTCCCCACAGATAGTGCCTCCAAAGGTGTAAGCAATGAACAACAACCAATAATTCTTTCTCGTGGGTGGCATAGCGCCGCTCTACATCCTTTAGCTTCCGGCTCTCGTACGCTACAGGATGCCCTTCCTGTAGTAAGACTTCGCCAAGAGCATAGTCGGAAGCATCCGTTTGTACCTCAAATGGCTTGGCCAAGTCAGGGAGGGCCAAACGGGGCTACTAGACATAACTGCTTTTAATGCGTTGAAGGCCTCCGCTTGCCTTAGGATTGAGGAGTTCTGTCAATGGCGCTGCGATGAGGGAGTAATTTTTCACAAATCGCCGATAAAAATTGCATAGGCCAAGGAACGCCCTTAAGGCATGGATATCCTTGGGCGGCGGCCAATTTGTGATAACTTGAATTTTTTGTTGGTCCATTTTGATTCGCCCTTCCTCAATGACATGTCCGAGGAAGTCCATCCGTTTTTTTAGCAAAGGAGCACTTGGATAGCTTCGCATATAATTCGTGCTCCAGTAACCGGGCTAGGACCTTCCGCAAGTGCTCTAGGTGTTCTTCCAGTGTTTGGGCTATAAACCACAATGTCATCCAAATAGACCACCACAAATTCGTCAATGTACTCTCGGAAGACTTTGTTCATCAGGGTGCAAAATGTGGCTGGAGCGCTAGTCAAGCCAAATGGCATAACCAGGAAGTCGAACAACCCATATCTTGTCACACAGGCCGTCTTGTGTTCGTCACCCTCCGCAATTCGAACTTGCCAATACACTGTCTTCAGGTCTATTTTTGTGAACACCGTTGAACCACCCAGTCTATCGAACAAGTTTGCCATGAGCGGAATAGGGTACTTGTTCTTCCCAGTGATTTTGTTTAGAGCCCGATAATCCACGTAGAGCCGTAGACTACCATCATGTTTCTTTTGGAATAGCACAGGGGACCCATATGGCGACTTGGAGGGCACAATGATCCTTGTGTGTAGCATCTCTGTCAACTGTCTCCGAAGCTCGGTGATTTCGGGTTGTGACATTCTATAAGGCGCCCGGGCGGGTGGCTTCGCACCCGACACCAACTCAATCTCATGGTCCACAGTGCGCCTAGGCGGGAGCCGCTTTGGCATTTCCTGTGGCATGACGTCTTCAAACTCCAGTAGTAGCTCCTTTACGGGTGTAGGAATGGGGCCGAAGAGCGTTCTACATCTTCAATGCATAGGGTAGCCAAGAACGTAGGTTCATGTCTTTTGACTCCCTTCTTCAACTGCAAGGCCGAGATATTCTCAGCGGCCATCTTCATGGCATGCACGAGATAATGCAGGGCGTGGCCCCGTTTGCTCCCGTCATTAGAAGCATGTCTGCATATGCTACGGGCATGGTATTGGTTTGCCTCAAGAATTCCAACCCAACTATCAACTCGAAGTCATCTATGATCACCACGTGCAAGTTGAATTTTCATTCATAAGGACCCAACTTCATTGGTACTTCTTTGGCTATTCCACTCACTGGCTGAGGAGGTGAGTTGATAGCCTTGACATGACCTCTGCCCTTTCCTACAACTATGCCAAGGCGCTCCACCTGAGTTGAGGCCAAGTAGTTGTGGGTAGCCCCGTGTTTATCATCGCCCGAATGGGCTTGCCATTTACCTTCAGTTCAACGAACATTAAGGTCCTTTCTTGTTTAAGAGGAGTCCTCTCATCCGTCTTCTTTTTCCCTTTCTTGGTGATTGGGTAGGGGTCCTTCTTCTTACGGATACCAGCACCGGTTCCCGCTAGTGCCTTAGAGCCAACAATTGCATTGAAGGCACCTACTGATTCGGTTTGCTCCGTATCATCTGCTTCGTCATCCGTCTCATCATCAAAAGCTTGATGGGCGTTCATTTGTGCATGTGGGCATTCATTATTCCAATGTGGCCCGCCGCAATGACGGCATCCTGAAGGGGACTTTCTCCCCCGATCATTGTTGTTTGACGCAACACTATTACTGCCTGAGGAAGGAGCCTTAGATTTGGTTGCACTCCGATCTCCCCCACTTCTGCTAGGGCCACCATTGCTAGGCTGATCCCCTTTATATCCCGCTCGGACAGGCGATTGGGACCTATCCTTCCGAGTTTCCACTTGATAGTCCCCTAAGGCATTCCGCTGTTTGGATCACCTTGGGTAGGGTATCTACCCTTTGCCTTTGCAGCTCCATACGGGCATAAGGTTTTAACCCTTCCAGGAATGTGAAGAGTTTGTCTTTGTCCCTTATGTATTGTATGTTCAGTATGAGCGCGGAGAATTCTCGCACATAATCCCGCACTGATTTGGTCTGGCGGAGCTCCCGTAGTTTTCTCCTGGCATTGTACTCAACATTTTCAGGGAAGAACTGTAGGCGTATGGCTGCCTTCAGTTCATCCCATGTCTCCGAAGGATCTTCACCGGCCCTGATGGCTTCGTATTTCACCCGCCACCAGAGTTTAACATCATCCTGAAGATACATGGCAACAGTTGCTACCTTCTTAGCTTCTTCTAGGCCTCCCACGACATCGAAATACTGCTTGATGTCGAAGATGAAGTTTTCTACTTCTTTAGCATTCCGAGCTCCACTGTATGGCTTTGGCTCAGGAGTTTTCAGTTTTTGTGCCACGGGGGCGAGGTTCACAGCACCCCCGATTTGGTTTCCACCTCCTCGAAGCAAGCCTTGAAAAGCAACATTGACAACATTGAACTGGCCTGTCAAGTTGTCTATAGTTTGTTGCATGGCAGTCACCCTGTCTGCCTCTTGTGCCCTGTAGGCTAAATCCTCGGCACGGTCCTGTTGGAGGCCCTCGAATTTACCAAAAATTTCGGCTGCCTCTGTGGCTGCCGTTTGCCGGTCTCCTTCAGAGTCGCGACTAATATTTTCTATGTCAACTTTGCCCTAGAGCATTTTATGGTCCAGGTCATCCAACCTTTGTACTAGGCTGGTTCTTAGTTCAGGCACCGTATCCACGATGGGTCATAATACGTCAACCGTCTCTTCAAGGGCCGCAATGCGGTCCCCATGATTCACCATGGTCAGAAATGGTGGTAATGGCAATGCGTTCCCTCGTCCGATGTCGAGCCTAGACTCTGATACCAACTGTTACGCGGAGCCTTCCTGAAATTCCTTAGAAGAGCGACGTAAGGCTAAGCAACTGATGTCAGTGCAGTTGCTGTCCTTCAACTAGGGTCCCCTCAGTACGCTAGACGAGATTGTCAGTGCCATACGGAAAAATCAATGTCAAGAGCAATTGAGAGAACAGAAATGAGAATTTAAAGAAAGCTTGATTGCATTAATGAAAGCTATTACAGAAAGGCAACGCGGTGTCGAGGGGGAGAGGCACCAATATTGAGAATTGTTTGCTTGCTAGAAAGTTTTGAATGCTTGATCCCCCCTAATAATACTAAAAAAAAATAAACCAAAGTTACAAGACTTGACCTAAATAAGCTAGAGAATCATAATGGAAATACATGGAATAAAACTACTCTATATTTACAATGAAAAAGACTTAGTTTTTTTTTTCTACAAGGTAGAAACAGGTCCGTTGTCAACAACCTTGTCTTTGGCATCACGATCTGCGCGCGCGTCGTTGTCTGCGCGCGCGGCGCTGTTGGCACCTGTCTGTGGCTGGGCACTGGCGAGGGATATCGGTGGGGCGACAGAGGCACATGCGTGCTTGTCACTTGGCGCAGCCAAGACCACGGGGCCGTCCGTGGCGCTAGGCGTTGGGAGGCTTGCCAGGACGTAACGGGGCGCGTCCAAGGGGTCATGGGGCAGGGCTGGAAAGCTGCCCATGACAGTTTATATGATCAATTTTCAGTGTTTGATTGCTAGAAATTACAAAACAGGCGTGAACATTTTTTTTGTGGGGAGGAAGGGGGAGTGGGGATTTTTTTTGAGCGGAAAGAGGGAAGTGGGAGCTTGCTATTTTCGTTAATTTGGTTGGTAATCTCATTTTTCTGCCACTCTATTTTTATTTTAGCAGATCATATAGTGAGATAGGTAACTCTGCATTTCTAGGTATTTTTTATTTCATCTTACAATACTACATCGTTAAGATTCTGATTTTACCAATTGCATCTATGAAGGGAATTAAGCCTGCCTCATTGGCAAAAGTGAAGGATCCAGGAGTTAAAGCCTTTATAGAAAAATGTATCTCGAAAGCTTCTGATCGGTTGCCTGCTAAGGAACTATTGATGGACCCCTTTCTCCTTTTAGACGAGGATTCTGTAAATGTAGGTCGATCTTTGAGCTCCAATTCCAGACATGCAGGTAACTATTCGATCGCGCGCTTCCTGAAATGTCCGCTAATATTATTAACTTTTGTGAGATTTTTACAGAAATGAGAGATGATCAGTCTGATAATGGAAAAAGTACTAAGGACCCTTTGCCTGAGGGAGGTAGAGATTTCACGGTGCAAGGCCAAAGGAAGGACCTAAATACAATATTTCTTAAACTGCGAATAACTGATTCAACAGGTTATCATTTGCTAATGCTCATTGTTTCTTTATCAAGCTTAAGATTCTTCCCTTAACTAGGTTGTATAACAGCTGAACTGTGGTATCAGGTCATATTAGGAACATTCACTTCCCCTTTGATATTCAAGTTGATACGGCAAATGCTGTTGCTAGTGAAATGGTCGAAGAGCTGGACCTGACAGATCAGGATGTTTCAGCAATAGCAGCAATGATTGATTCTGAAATTCGGTCATATATCCCAGATTGGGCACCAAGAGAATGCTCTAGCAATGACATAACTGATGAAGTTGCTCCCGATAGATGTACTTCTGGAGCCCGATATGATGTTCCCCACTTAACAATTGATTCTGCTCATTCGGGCAGTCTTGTGTTGGAAAGACTTCCTTCAGGTCGGAAGTACTGGTCTGATTCACCGAAGACAGCCAGTAATGCAAGCTCTCCGCTCAGACCCGGACCTTCAAACATGTCACAGACCGATTCACCTATTCGTGAAGGTAGCTGGACCGAAGAAAATGAACTGTCACCTGTTGTCCTGAGAGAGGGAGGCAGTTCAGATTTTGCTGCTGCGTTACTTGAAGATTATGAAACTGAGACTTACATGGATGATGAGGCCGGTGCTCTCCATGATTCTTACCTTGATGATAATGATCATTCTGCGGATTTTAGTTATGCAAGCGGGCCTAATTCATCAGAGGAAAGAAATAACATGATCAGCAACGACTACCCAGCTGATGTCAGACAAATTGTCAAGAAACTCGAGGAGCTCCTAGGTCAGCAGCAAAAGGAGCTAAATGATCTCAGGAAGAAGCATGACTCGGCTATATCAGATATTCTAAGCAAGCTTCCTCCTGAGATCCGTGGCATTTATGGTTGCAAAATATCCTCCCATAATTTGTAGTGCGGATGAGGCTGCTATTCTATGGATCCTGAAGACTAAAGTTTCTCTGTGAAGATGTAAGTTACTCTGCGGTCTTTTGCCACTCAACTGCAGATAGTTCTTGGATTGCACCAATGATCTGACTACCTTTGAAAGGTTTGAAGATATTCCAGAATGCTGAAAGATTAATGTTGCTGACAATGATCACATGCAGATCAAAAGCTAGAGGGGAAAAGCATGGACCCATCGTTAGATACAGATTCACCTCTGTCAAGGTTACCATCATTTTAGGGCCAGGAATTGCGGTAACACAGGTTCTCATTACACGCATATAGTGCGGTGCATCTGCAAGTCATGTTGCTGCTAAAAATGAGTCCTTGAATTTCATGGAATGTATACTTGTACATATTTACATGAGTATTTAACTATTGGAAATGTCAATTGGTTGAAATAATGCCAGTTATTATATAACTTCATAAGTTTCTTTAGTTTTTTCATTGGTGTTTACTAGATCTGTAAAAAAGTAAGTAGTATTATTTGAATGATTCTACAATTTGCTGTTGTCCGGTTTTTCTTCACAAAGTATGTTTTTCATATGTGCTTATAAACCCCGCCTCCTGCCCCCGCTACTTTTAAAACACTACTTTTACCTATCCTAAAGCTCTTTATAAGCTCGATATAGATCGTTGGTTTAAACTTTTGCATATATACCCAATTGTTCTCTCACTTTTAGTCAATCCTTCGTACTTAAGTATTACATACTAATATTTGACATGGAAATGGAACGTCTTTCTAAAGCAGATTTTTCTTGGCACTCTATTGTATATCTCTTCCACTCCCTGTTAATTTCCACCAATCGTTATAGCAAAATATATAGCCATTGTTGCAGATTTGGCATGTACAATCATAAAATTAAACACTACCGAAAACTAAAAGGGAGAAGAAAAAAAAAGAAGGCATTTTCTTACGTGTCACATTTTGGGAACAGAAATCCCATACCCCTAATCCCCACAGTTGCAAGTTGCAGCATCCAAGACCAAGAGAGGTAAGTGATTAGATAAAACCCCACATATATGAGAGGCCCTCTTTATTCCTACCAAGGATAACATCATTATCCTTCTCCTCTCCTCTTGTTCCTTGTTTCAACCACAATTCTCACTCGACTCTCTTCTCCAAAACTTGAGGCAAAAAGCTGCTATGGCTTCAATTTCAGCAGCTTCTGCAACAGCTACAGCTTCTACAAAGCTTGCTTACCCTTATTCCCCTTCTTCCTCAAGCAGTAGCAGCAACACTGCTACTGTATTCCCTTCAAATTCCTCAAAGCTTATCCTTTCCTCTTCTTTTACACCCACCCCTTCAACCCTTTTCCTCCACTCACCAACAACTACTCCTTCCACCACCCACCCCCGTCGGTTCACTGTCCGCGCTGCACGTGGCAAATTCGAGCGTAAAAAACCCCACGTCAATATTGGTACTATTGGCCACGTTGACCATGGAAAGACCACACTCACAGCTGCTTTGACCATGGCGCTTGCCTCTATGGGCAACTCCGCCCCCAAGAAATATGACGAAATTGATGCTGCCCCTGAAGAAAGGGCGCGTGGTATTACTATCAACACTGCTACTGTGGAGTATGAAACGGAAAACAGGCATTATGCCCACGTGGACTGCCCGGGGCATGCTGATTATGTCAAGAACATGATTACTGGTGCTGCCCAAATGGACGGGGCAATTCTTGTTGTGTCAGGTGCTGATGGCCCAATGCCACAGACTAAAGAGCATATTTTGTTAGCTAAGCAAGTTGGTGTCCCTAATATGGTTGTTTTCTTGAACAAACAAGACCAAGTTGATGATGAGGAGTTACTTGAGCTAGTTGAATTGGAGGTAAGAGAATTGTTGTCAAGTTATGAGTTTCCTGGTGATGAAATTCCTATTATTTCTGGTTCGGCACTTTTAGCTTTAGAGGCTTTGATGGCTAATCCTAGTATTAAAAGGGGTGAAAATCAATGGGTTGATAAGATTTATCAATTGATGGATAATGTTGATGAATATATCCCTATCCCACAAAGACAAACTGAATTGCCTTTCTTGATGGCTATTGAGGATGTTTTCTCGATTACTGGTAGAGGTACTGTGGCGACGGGGAGAGTAGAGAGAGGGACTGTTAAGGTTGGGGAAATTGTTGATATAGTTGGATTGAAGGATACTAGGAATACTACAGTGACAGGGGTTGAGATGTTTCAGAAGATTTTGGATGAAGCGATGGCGGGAGATAATGTGGGGTTGTTGTTGAGAGGTATTCAGAAGATTGATATTCAGAGAGGGATGGTGTTGGCGAAGCCCGGAACGATTACTCCGCACACAAAGTTTGAAGCTTTGGTGTATGTGTTGAAGAAGGAAGAGGGAGGAAGGCATTCCCCGTTCTTCGCGGGTTATAGGCCTCAGTTTTACATGAGAACAACTGATGTGACTGGAAAGGTTACCGCGATTATGAGTGACAAAGGAGAGGAATCTAAGATGGTTATGCCTGGCGATCGGGTAAACATGGTGGTTGAGCTTATTATGCCGGTTGCCTGTGAGCAAGGGATGAGGTTCGCTATCAGGGAAGGAGGAAAGACTGTTGGAGCTGGTGTTATTCAGAAAATCTTAGAATGATGAACTTGCAGCTTTCACATGATCGGCACTTTCCATTGAAGTTACTTAATCCATTTGTCATATATGCAACTTCTTGGTTACTTTTATTATGTCTTAGAATCTTACTTTAGTTGAAGTATCCTGTTTTAAACACCAAATTCTACTGAACTTTTGGGATTTTTCCTTAGTCTCCTGTTTCACTTTTCCTTTGCTTGAAAGGAATGAGAACATTTGATTTCATGCACTTTATTTAATTTAGAACAAATGTACGACTCTGTTTGAAACTTTTAAGTGCTGAGTTGCTAATTTGAGATTCACTGCTTCGGCTTTTTGTTTCAGCAAAATGATGCTGACAGAAAAGCACATAAGAATAAATAATTTGTTTGTAAACTTTAATCTGTCAGCTGGCGAATGACTGAATTCCTCAATGTCCATGTAACTAAAAACTATGGTACTCGGATCAGATATATATTTATCTGCATTGCTTAAAATTGGTGTTCTGTATTGTTTGGTTTACAATGTTTGAGCAGAACATTCAGAGTTGGTTCATCTTGGATTGGAGGACTCACTGACCTTAGAATACAGAAGCAGTGAATAATATGTGGTACGTGATGTTGACATGATGTTGGTCTTCATTGACTAACGTGAATATCTTAGATATTACATTACGATTGTCACATACACTTTGCTTTTGTATCTTCAGAATGAAAAGGTCCATTTTCTCATCTTTCAAGTTTTTTCCTCTCATCATGCATTACTGATGCACTCTTTGAATCCAGTGGTTTATTTCTTCTTTGGTGAGTGGCATATTTAGCCAACTGGTCAATTCTGACTTCTATGGTAAAGAAGCATGTGTTCCAGAGCTAACATTTTCTAGAATGTGTTTGATCTTTCTGGATTTGATACTCTTGTATGACCTTTCTTCCCAATTGTTGGTGCTTGGTTTCTATGTAGCTCGGACTATGCACAAATATCATTGGGTGCGTGTTGGATCCTCCAAAGGTAGTACATTTTCGAAGGATCCGGCACAGGTGCAGCAGTATATTTGGGGAGTCCGCACAACATAGCTTGGTTTTATCCTGCAGTTACTCTTTTGATCAGTACAAGTCAAGTTATGTGCAGTCAGTTCGCCTTACACTGAATACATTATAATCCCCTTGTGCTGAATCAAGCAAAGGATAAATGTATTGCTACCACTACCAGTGATAGAGAAAGTTTACTTAAAAAAGCTTAGTTTGACGAGCATTAATGCTAGTAAGTGTTGTTAAACCGATTTTACTATCCTAGACAAGGAGCCTTCTAATAAATACTAGGTGATTTCTTTTCAGCTAGACAGCGTTACCCGATACCTATGCTGGTGGAAGATAGCAGGTACCATATAGAATTAGTCGAGCTCCGCGCAAGCTGGTATAGATAAAATTATCCGATACCAGGCTCAATGATTCTTTTATCTCGGAAGCTGTGGTTATCGAAGGGTCGAATATCCGAAACAGATGAACGTACATACCCGAAGACTCAGTCAACCGCACCCTGAGATCCTGGCCATCGGATGTTATGCTTAGGCTGTTCCTATTATCGAGAATCTGGCTCTCCGCTACCCAACTCCCTGACGTGCTGGCTTGAAGCTCGGAGCGACAATGTCTCCCTCACGACTATAAATACCACCTTTGCATTTCGAGAGAGGGGCATCGTAAAAAAAAGAAGTATACTATAGAAATTTTTCAGTGATCTTGTTTACTTTATTTCGCTGTTGAACTTTGTTCAACTATCTTGAAGATTGTTAATGCTGTCAACTATCTTGAAGATTGTTAATGCTATTGCGTATTCCTCATCTAATAAGATTTTCATTATTCCTGCTTTTATTAGTTACTCTCACTGATTTCCTTGTTTCAGTTTTGGATCCAAACGATTGCTAAAGGTCTTAAAATATAGATTCAATTGTTTCCTTCAAAATGAGATTTTTGGTCAAACAGACTCCACGGTTATCAACTGTTGTTCCCATGGGCACACTCCAAGGTTGTGATTGTTTCACCAATTTTACTGTGTTCTAGTTAACTCTCCCTTTCATACAATTCATTCATGGTTGTCAATCAATCGAACAATTGCTCTCGTAGTCTTCTCCCGAAGTACTACTCGCCTATTCAAAATAGATTAATGCCTATATTCCTATGAAATCAATCTATTAAGAACACATTAAGATTACGATATTTAATTAAGTACGGTGACTAAGTATATTCTTTTCCTAACAACAAATCAGCCCCCTCAGAGTTAAGATCGTGTTCTCTTCAATTCTTCTCTAATCTAACATGGCTTTCCCAAGCATAATATAGATAGTAAATAGTACCTGACTGTTGGCCAGAAAATTAAGCAATTAATCACAGAATTGAAGAAACAACTATATATTAGTGAATTGTAATCAAGGTTAAGTCAACGTTAAACAACAATATTCATGACTAAATCATAACCCTTGAACTATAGGTTTTAGCCACTCATGATAGTATCAAACAAATTCATAAGTGTTGGAAAATTTAAAATACTAAGAAAATATGAAGAAAACTGAGATCTCTTCGGTCCCGAATGTTTCTCGTGTGTATTCTTCCTTCAAAGTGGCGTCTTCCTCCAAAATAGGCTTAGTCTTGTTTTTATACGCGTTGGGTAGGTCTAGGGCCGAATAACCTTATCCCGGGCAAAGTTAGACAAAATCACGTCATCATCGTCTAGCCCAGCGTCCCACACTGGCCCTGGCGTCGGGTTTTTGAACCTTCTGCCTCTGGCGCCACATGTGGCATGGAGCGCTGCCTATGGCGCTGAAAATCCAACTTTCTGTTTTTTCGTCCGTTTTGGCTCTAGTCTCACACCTTTCGACCCCAATTGATTCCGGATGATTCCTACGAATAAAAATACCCCGATTTAATATAAATCAATGCATTTTACATCGAAATCCATGAAACACAATATGAGACGATAAACATATAAATATATATACTTTAAGATAAATATCAACACCCCACATTAATACTCGTGCTCGTCCTCGAGCAATAGGACTATCAAATATACCCCCAACTACGTACAAATCTCAACTATAGAGGAGCACTTCATTTTTAACCATACACTTTATCCTTGACTATGATCGATACCGACAATTAAGCATGAACATACAAAATTCACATTCTTCCCGTTTTAAACATGCCCAAGTATAACATTTCAATTCAATGAATTCAAATAACCTATTTGTAACCACCCAACCTCAAAAGCCGACTTGTAACCACTAAGCACCCTCAACTCGCGCACTCACCCAACAAGAGAAGTTTACATCATTACCAATCATTAATGAGATCGTGTGCCCTCACCAACAAACAAAAGAGTGAACGTAGACTAGTCCACACATTCAAATATACTTTTGAATAAAAATTAAAGACATCACGCAATTGAACAAAAAATGCTCACTCTCACAAAGAATTCATATGCTTCCCGTGATTGTACCATAAGTTTACCCGTAGTGTACATCTCTACTAACCTAAGCTAGCCAAATCTAGGATCAATTAGGACTTTAAGGTTGTAATGTAGTCTAAGGGGAGGGTATGATACATTTAGGAATAGTGACTAACCCTCCTAAACACTTTAATACACTACACTCACAATTCGAACGCATATTCTTCTCAACCAATTCACTTGCCACAAACCATATACAACATATCCCTTATTTTCATTAAGCACTTCTATAATCCCACTAGCAAAAATTAGTAAGATTAGGAGGTGTGTGTTTTTCTACATTATTTGAACTATTTTTTTTTCTTGCAATTTTTCTTTTTCTTTCTCATTTTTTTTCTACACACACTCCGTACATTAATGTTCATCGGCTAGTGACTTTTGATTTCAACTTTACTGCACCAAAGGACCCTTCCATGGTTCCACTCAAAAGCGAATCCCCAATTTCTCACCTTACTTCTTTTAGCGACTAAGTGCCTTAGGAGGTAAAGGTTCAACAATTTCAAATTAAGAAAATGGCTTGTAATGTGGGTTCCAAAAGAAAGGTCTATAGGCTCAAAGAGTCTAGCAACGGAAAATTTTATCTTCAAGTGACAAGCATATCTATGCTCTAGCAAGAAACACCTACGTCATCTCCCAGACTAGCACAACTTAATGATTTCGCTTCGATTAATACACAGGGCAAATTCTAGACTACACGGGATAGTATAGAGAATCACAATTCCTCACACACACATTGCACACGACTCAATCAAGACGGTTCTGTTCAACTCTCAAGTCACGCAAGTACACATAGTTGAGAAATTTAAGCACTATTACACTATGTGACATACAAGTCAAACAACTGAGAACAGACATCACAAAATAGGCTAATTACTTTACTTAGACGTCACAATTCAAACCATATGTACGGGAAGATAGAATGTATATCATAGCCTAATGTACCAGCTTCAACCACATCAATGAATATCTCAGAGCAACTCAGTTTCTTCCTAACCTACTCCTAAAAAAAACTAAAGTACCCTTCTTGAGCTACACCCTTGGAAAAGAACCGGCGCCCAAAGAAAAACCAAGGGATACTACCTAACTATCCTAAAAAATTATTTTTGATATTTTTAATCGGACTTTATCCCTCAAGAAAATTGTCCAAAAGATCCATCGTCGGGAAAAGTTCAAACTTTTTCATTTTTTTTCAATTTTTTTTGATAACCTAGATTATGTATACTACGAGTTCTAAATGAAAAACTAATAAAAGAATAGTTTTATAAAATTACACTTCAGAAAGTAGTTTTTCCACCCCACACTTATGTTATACATAGTCCTCGATGCATGATCACAGAGAAAAATATTAAAAACAAGGGTGAGAATACTCCCTGAGACCCTCTAAGGCCTAGCTCGAACATGATCCTCAATCTTTACAGTAGGAATGACCCCACATTTAAGCTCAAACATGATCATCTGCTTCAACTTTGGGTACTCAGACTTCCCCAACTCTGCAAAATAAAAACAACATAAAACTTGACACTAAATAATAATAAATAAAAAACATACATGCTGGGTTGCCTCCCAACAAGGGTCTTATTTATAGTCGTGACACGACTCTGCTACTCTGCTCAGGCTGCACGCTTTCTTTTCTTCTTTCTCCCATGAAGTCTAGCCTTTTTGCACGCTCTCAGAAGGTCTCCTCTTTCATCTCTGACTCTTTTCTCAATCATCTTTATACACCCAGCTTGCAACACCACCTCCTCTAATTCATTTGTCCCATCTGGATCACTACAATTCACATAAGGTCTCTGCTCTATCCCTTTCAATTCGACCACAATTCATGCACAAGTCCTCATAATGCTTAGGGAGCTTAAGTACCTTGTATACATTAAAAGTGATTTCCTCATTGTCAACTCTCATCTTTAACTTCCCGTCCCTCACATCAATAATTGCTCCACCAGTAGCTAAGAATGGTCGCCCCAAAATTATGGGCACTTCCTCATCTGCCTCATAATCAAGACCAATAAAATCAGCAGGAAGAATATACTTTCGCACTCTAACTAACACATCCTCAATAATTTCTTCTGGCATAACTAGTAACCTATCTGCTAACTACAAAGTGATTGTAGTAGGTCTAAGCACCCCCAATCCGAGTTGCTCGAACAAAGAGGATGACATCAAATTTATACTAGCCCCTAAATCACACAGGGCTCTACTAACTTCTTGTTTTCCAAGAGACAGAGGAATTGTGTAGCTCCCACGATCCTTCAACTTAGGAGGAAGTTTACTGTGAACTCTAGCACAACACTCTTCAGTAAGTGCAACTGTATCAAACTCTGCATGTCTTTTCTTGTTTGCCACAATATCTCTGAGATACCCCGCATACTTAGGCGCTTCCTTCAAAATTTACGCCAAAGGCAAATTCATACGCACTTGGCTCAAAATCTCTAAGAATTTCTTGTACTTAGCATCATCTTTTTTCTTCTGCAGTCTTTGTGGAAATGGAGGTGGTGGCCTTGTCACAATTACTGGCTCTGATTCTTTGATCTCTTTTAGATTCTCCTCAACTAGCTTGGGAACCAATTCTCCTTCAGGACTAGCTGTATACTTCTTTTTCTTTAGAACTTCTTCTAATGCTCTTCCATTTCTCAAGGTAACCGCATTGACTTGAGCTTTAGGATTCGGCTCAGTATACTAGGAAGAACCCCAACTAGTCGAGTATTTGAGCACTAGCAAGTTGCCCCATTTGTCACTCCAAATTTCTCATTGCTGTTGCTTGGTCCTGCTGGTCAGCCATTAATTTTTTTATCATCTCTGCTATTTGGGCCTGCTGGTCAGCCGTTAATTTCTTCATCATCTCCTCAAAATGACTCGTCGAGTTTGCATATTGTTCAACCTGAGGTGGTATATATTGTTGATGAGGTGCTTGTGGCCTATACTGATTCTGAGCACCTTGGTTTCCACCCCAAGAGAAGTTTGGGTGGTTCCTCCAGTTAGGATTGTAAGTGTCCCCATACTGATTTGCCTGGCCTCGATTTGCATTACCCACAAAATATACATACTTTGGATTTGCTGGGCATAGATTGCTCATGTAACCTTCTCCACAAACTTCACAAAATATTTGAACCTGTTGCACTGGCTGGGTTGTTGCTTGTTAATAACCAAGGTCATCTGATTGACTTGGTTGGTCAACATGGAAATTTGCGCTGATAATGCCGAGACGACATCTAAATCGAGAACCTCTGCAAATTTTTGCACTGTGTGTCTGCCCATCTCTCCTTGCCAATCAGGATTGTTTTTGGAGAATTTATTCAATAATGCATATATCTCATCAACGATTTTCTGCAACCCTTGACCTCTAGCTGCGGCATCTACCACAATCTTTGTCTCAGGATGTAGCCTTCTATGAAAATGTGAGTTAACACTTTGTTTGTCTAATTGTGACGAGGACAGTCTCTGAGCAACCCCTTGAACCTCTCCCAAGCTGAGTGTAAAGACTCCCCCGATTTCTGTTTGAAGGCGACTATCTCTTTTCTGATCTTTGCAGTTTTACCTAAGGAAAGAACCTTGCCAGATCATTCGATGATGTAATAGAATTATCCAGTTCTTCCTTCAGCCATCACTTTGCTTCACCCAACATAGAGAATGGGGAAAGTGTAAGCCTCACATAGTCTGGAGTGACCCCGTTAGTGATGTAAGTATCACTAATATCCAAGAAGTTTAGGATATGCTGTTGTGGATCCTCATGTGGAAGACCCATAAACTGCCCATTCACATGAAGTAGCTGGATCATGCTCTGTTTCGGCTCAAAGTGCCCAGTGATTCTAGGCTTCACAATGCTAGAGGTGACATTAGTAATGTTGGGCATCGCCATCTCCTGAACAACGATGTGTTGCTCATCTTCCATGTTCACAGGAAATTGAACGAGTGTCTGAAGATTATTTGTATCCCTTGCTTCCCTAAACCTCCTATGAAATGTTCTCTCAGGTTTGGGGTCAAAGCCTTGAAGTCTTTCTTGGCTTCTGACCCTGCGCATTCAATCAAAGTTTCTGAGATCAGAGTAACAATCAAGTAACATTAGACTTGACGAAATAAACAATGAAAGAAAAAACTAGAAAATAGTCAATATTCAAGTCCCCGGCAACGACGCCAAAAACTTGTTGCTCCCAAACGCACACGCAAGTATATGTGGCCGTACAAGTAATAAAATGATAAGTCGAGTGTCGAACCAACATAGACTTGTATAAACTACCCACTAAATTCACCAAGATTGCTATTCAGTCAAGCCAAATTCGAGTTCAAGAGTGTGATTATACTAACTATAAATCTAAGTAGTAACTAAATTATCAAGCAGTGAAATGGTTGTTGCGTATTCAGTAGAGGCAAATATTCCAGGGATGTGATCGATTCACCAATCCTATTGTGTTCTAGTTAACTCTCAGTTTCATACAATTCACTCATGGTTGCTAATTAATCGAACAATTTCTCTCGTAGCCTTCTTCCTAAGTACTACCGCCTATTCAAAATAGATTAACCCCTATATTCCTATGAAATCAATCTATTAAGAACACATTAAGATTGCGATATTTAATTAAGCACAAATCCTCCCCCTCATAGTTAAGATTGTGCTCTCTTCAATTCTTCTCTAATCTAAACATGGCTTTCTCAAGCATAGCATAGATAGTAAATAGAACCTAACTGTTGGCCAGACAATTAAGCAATTAATCACAGAATTGAAGAAACAATCATATATTAGTGAATTGTAATCAAGGTTAAGTCAACGTTAAATAACAATATTCATGACTAAATCACAACCCTAGAACTATGGGTTTTATCTACTCATGATAGTATCAAACAAATTCATAAGTGTTGGATAATTGAAAATACTAAGAAAAGATGAAGAAAATTGAGATATCTTCGCTCCCTAATTTTTCTTGTGTGTATTCTCCCTTCATAGTGGCGTCTCTCCTCCAGAAATAGGCTTAGTCTTGCTTTTATACGCGTTGGGTAGGTCTAGGGCCGAAATAACCATGTCCCGGGCAAAGTTGGACAAAATCACGTCACCAGCGTCCAGTCCAGTGCCCCACACTGGGTTTTTGAACCTTTTACTTCTGGCGCCACAGGTGGCGTGAAGCGCTTCCTGTGGCGCTGAAAATCGAATTTTCCCTTTTTTCGTCCGTTTTGGCTCTAATCTCGCACCTTTCGCCCCCAATTGCTTACAGATGATTCCTACACATAAAAATACCCCGAATTAATACAAATCAACAAATTTTACATCCAAAATCCACCATGCACGAGTAAACCATGAGGTTATATACATATAAATATATATACTTTAAGCTAAATATCATCAACAAAAGAAAAATAATGAGTTTTCTCAAGTCAAACTGCCTCTCTTTCCCTACAACACAATTGATATGTCAGTAGTAAGTTGTGCTTTCTTTCATTTTTGGAAATGCTACTTCTACAGTGAGCTCATCATCAGAGGGATATTGGAATCATGATTGTTTCACCTGTCTCTCCCTAAATCTCAGAGCAGTTCTTTGCAATTACCACTCTCCATTGTTATTGAAATACTCATGTTAAGAGAGAGGGAGACTTGCAAGTCCGTTGTCTTGGATGAGCTTTAAGCTACCTACAAATTCGCTAATTACAATTAAATGAAACTCCTCCAGTCAGTGAAAGAGGGGGAAATGAGGATTAACGATATGCTTATATTTGTGGTGTTGGTTACATATGGACTCTTTTTTTTAAAAATTAAACAATCACCATTGATCATTGATGTGCAAAAAGTTACATATTGAGTTTGGCATCCCAAACTTTGTACATGATCATTGAGATGTGACTATCACTCTATATCCTAACTAAAGGATAGCAAAAACAAAGTTAGCTCAAGGAGGATCATAGATGATGTTAGATGGTTTTGTGTGCTTTATTCTGAAGGTAGGTATGCTCCATTTGTCCATAT
The DNA here is from genome assembly GCA_005239525.1 of Nicotiana knightiana. Classification (NCBI taxonomy): domain Eukaryota; kingdom Viridiplantae; phylum Streptophyta; class Magnoliopsida; order Solanales; family Solanaceae; genus Nicotiana; species Nicotiana knightiana. The sequence continues at coordinate 83,070 of ML369380.1, forward strand.
TTACTAGGCCCCTTATATGGGTAGGAATATTAGAGAAAAGGTTTAAGATCTTCTTTCCTTCAATTCTGTGACTCGAAGTTGCTAAACTGTCGGCATGTCTATTAGCTTCTCCGAAGCAGTGATTGATGTTGAAGTTGTGATCTTCAATCATTTTCTGGATCTCTTTTACTTGTTTGATGATATTCCATGGAGGTTACCACTCCTTTTTGGCGTATTTGACCATTAGGAGTGAGTCAGATTCTCCTATTGCCCTCTCTAGACCTCTGTCAGCGCACCATTTCAAACCAAAGAGAAGTGCTTCAACTTCTGCGTAACTACTGGTGCCTGCTCTAAAGAGATGGAGTAGGCAGTAATGCAATTTCCTTCTTGGTCTCTAATAATACCTCCCATTCCACATTGCCCATTAGAGCAACTTCCATCACTGTTCAGCTTGACTAATTGAGCAGGTGGTATGATCCATTTCACAGGGAAAGTGCTAGTCTGTTGAATGTGTGCTTCACAGGTATGTTGCTCCATCTATCTCCAATGAAAACTCTGCTAAAATGTTTCTTGATTATCTACAAAATAAAATTAGTGATATTAGAACTGATTTTATATATTGAGGGTCTAGTCCCTTCAAACTTGTTGCAACATCATGATTCCCAGAGCTCCCAGCAAATGATAAGTGAGAGATTCTTGGTGATAAATCTCGCGACTGGATTGGACGATTTATGGTTCCGCCAACTCAAAAGAATCATGTTCAGGTTGTTGAAATTCCAACCAATACCCAAAGGGCCCGCAAATTTCCTCTAAATTTTCCTAGTAAGATCACCTTGACAAAATAGGTGATTAATGTTCTCAAGCTCAGTTCGGTTGATAGTAGTGTTACAAAAATAACATTAGGGGTTTAGAGTAATTCCAAGCATATCCACTCTCTTGTCAGTGCAGAGTTTATAACCAACTGCTCTCCATAAGAGAAAAAACATCTTGAATGGTATGTCCTTTTTCCATAAGTTGCTATAGAAAGGGTTATGGTCGTTCTTTTGCCTAATAGAATTCCAGGTAGAGCTGATGGTAAAATTTTCTAAGTTGGAAAGGTTCCAGTTAGATTTATCATAGAAATAATGTGTAGTTCAATGTCTGAGGATAAGAGATGAGATTTGGTGTCTTTCTTGAGTTGAATGGTTAGCATGTTCCAATTCCCGGTGTTATGCTGAAGAATTTCATTCAGCTTAATGTTAGGCAGTGTGACCTCTGAGGGAGTAATCTTGTATAGGGGTCCCAATGGGCACCGGTTGTCAACCCAAAATGATACATCTCCTTTTCCAATGTTCCAAACAAAATTGAGCTTCATTTCTTCTTTAATGTTGCAAAATTGCTTTCTAGTTTTGCTTATTCCAGTTAATAGTAATAGGGTGCTTCTAACAACAGTATTTAGCAATCTTGGAGGAACCCCAGAGAGAGTTTGTTGTTCTAAGGTTCCACCATTGTTTAGCTCTAAAAGCTTTGCACGTATCAGCAAGCCTCCCAAAATTAGCACCAGCTTCACAATAAGGGTAGCACAAGTTTTTCCATGCAGCCCAGTGATACTTTCCTCCACTATTGCCCTGACCAGAAGAATCTGGCTACAAATTTCTCTATGAGCTCTAGGGTTCCTTTGGGTGGATTCACTACAGCCAACAGATATATAGGGAGAGCCAGATGAACATGTCTGATGAGGATGGCTCTTCCCCCAATGGAGAGGAGTTTGGTATGCCATCCACTGATTCTGTTTGTTCACAATATCTGAATAAAATTCAATCTACTCTCTCCATATTGTGAGAGGGAATCCCAGATATTTGATGGGGAACTTTTGATATTTCATGTCAGTGATAGCCTTCATTATGTTAATAGTGACCAAATTGGGTCTTGGTGCTCACTGCAAAACAACTCTTGTTCTTATTGATGATTTTCCTAGAGATCTTCTCATAGTCAGTTAAGGTACTCAATACCATTCTCATAGACCTTTTTTTTCCATCACAGAATTAAATTGTATCATCTGCTAAAGAAAGATGGTTAACTTTAGGAAAATTACTATTCATATAAAAACTTTTGTAGCCTACTCTATTATGAATATTTTTCATCATTTGAGGAAGAATTCAAGCATTTAAAATAAAGAGAGAAGGGGAAAGAGGGTCTCCCTGCCTTAAGCCCCTCTCAGATTGGAAGAAACCATTTCTTCTTCCATTAAACAACACAGAATACCAATTATTGGAGATGTACTTGTGAATAATCTCAATCCACCGCTCACTGAAGCCATCTTCTTTAATATTTTTCCAAGGAAGATCCACAAGACTTTGTCATACGCTTTGGTCATATCAAGTTTCAGAACAACATTACCTCCCCTATTTGGTTTGTTGATGTTACTGATGATCTCCTGCACAAGGAGTATGTTTTTTGAGATTGATCTTCTCTTAATGAAGCCAGATTGGTTCGTGGAGATAACCCTGGGTAATATACTAGAGAGCCTAGCGTTGAGGATTGAGAAATGATTTTGGAAGACACATTAGGCTAATTGGCCCGAGGTCTGAGAAACTTTGAGGGTGATCAACTTTAGGAATCATGACAATACATGTGTGAGTGTAGAATTCGGTAAGTGTTGAGCCTCCGAATACAACTTTCACAGCATTACGCACATCCTCAAATATAATGTCCCAACACTTGTTGTAGAACATCCCACTAAGGCCATCAAGCCATGGGGAGCTATTAGCATCAATGGATAACATAGTGACAATAACTTCTTGGAGAGTAGGAATAACACTGATTCTAATGTTATCATCATCATCAGTAATACATCTTTTAATACAATCTAGTGCTCTAAAATCAGTGTTGCTGGAGTCTTCAGAAAAGAGGTTCTTGTAAAAGTTCACAGCTCCTCAGCAATAGACTCATAATCTTCAATCCAGTTACCTTCTCCATCTTGACTCCTTATAATTGTCAACTTTCTTCTTTTCTCTTTGATAGTCGCATGAAAGTAGTCAGTATTAGCATCACCCTCATTGAATCATTTAACTCTAGCTTTCTGGCTTAAAATATAGTCATGAATCTTTCGATATATTATAAACTCTGCTTTACTCTTAGATAGATCAACTTCTATTCTCTGGAGAATTATTGGTCATGAAGATCTCTTCTAGGTCCCTCATGATGTTTTCCAATCTTTTAGGTTCCTCAAACATATCTCCAAAGGTTGCCCTGGACCATGTACTAAGTGCCTTAGTAGTGTTCTTGATCTTCTGATGCAGGATGTGTAAGGGACTGCATTGGATATAAATATTCCAACTATTCTGCACTGTCTGTATGAAATCAGGGTGTGCAGTACAGAAGTTCAGAAACTTGAAGTACCTGGTTCCTTGGGTATTTTCATGACGTAGCTTCACTATAAGTGGAGCATGATCTGAGCAGGATCTGGATAGATGTGTGACAGCTGTGCGATTCTGAATATCAAACCAATCAGAATTGTATACCAATCTGTCTAGTCTTTTCCATATAGTGAGGGGTGGATCCCTGTTATCACACCAAGTAGCTTTAGCACCAGTAAAACCAGCATTTTGTAATCCACACTCGTTGAGACATTCTATGAAGTTCAGGATTTCCTCTAGTTTGTGAGGTCTGTCACCAGTTCTTCTTCTCTATTAGTAGTCACATTAAAGTCACCAATGACACCTCATGGTTCTTGGATGGTAGTAGCTAAGTTCCTTAGATTTGACCATAACTTCCTTCTCAATTCTTCAGGGCATTTAGCATAAACAATCGTTAAAAGGAAAGAGGAACAATTATTGTGGTTAGCCTTAATGTGAACATGTTGTTCTTTGTCTTGCATGATAATAATGTTGATGTTGTTACTCCATAAAAGCCATACCTTGTTAGAGAAATTAAAGAAGGCATGTTGCATTCCCAGCTTTTTTTTTTTAATTTCTCAATCTTCCCACTATCCAATATAGGTTCTTGTAGGCAAATGAGAGGAAGTTGATATTGAAGTGTTAAAGTTTGGAGTCTCTCAAGAGATCCTTTGGACCCTATACCCCTGATATTCTACGATATTGTATTAATCATGGGAAGTATTAGGATTTGTGGTGGGGGGGGGGGGGGGGGGGGGAGGAGCTTTGATATTCCACTGAGGAGTCAATAGAGTTGTCTCTGAAAAATTGACTCCTTCCAATGTTGTGTTGATTCCTTGGGGACAGGTTATTGATATTGGAGACATTAGACTGCTCCTTATCTCACAAGCAGAGTGACTCCTCAGAATAGGAATTTCTGATATCCCCCTGATCACTTCATCATCTGATAGATATTTTTCAATATCCTCTTCGATACATTCCATAAACATTTCCTGGTTGAGCTTGTCACCAGATACCATATCCAACTCTTGCACTTGGTCCACTGGAACATTAAAAAGCTCTTCCATAGCGTCTGGGGGGTTTAGCCTCAGGATTTTGATGTTCATTTCCCTCTTTCTCCTTTAGTATATCCAGATCCTGGGCCTTGCTGGTCAGACTGGACATCTTCTCATTGATGTAAGAGGTGGTCTGTATTAGAAGGAAGTTTATGGGGGTCCATTGGGGTACAGTCTTGGGTACTTGATCCTCCCCCTTGGTAGTAACCCCTTTAGTGACATTAACTTTGTCTTTGAATCTCTGTTTCTTGGAAGGCATCCTTTTGATATTATTGGCTTCATGACCGTACGAGGAATCCTTGTTGATTTGTGCTTGGTGATCAGTGTTCTCCATATAGGTCGAGGGTTCATTTCTATTCTTCCTGACTCTAAGATTATGGTGGTGCACTTCGTTCTTGTTCCGCTTTCTTTCCTTTGTTTTGTTGTCGTGTTCTCTGTCCCATCTGGAGTTCATGCCAAAGATAAAGTTAGAGTCTTCCTCAGCTTTTCCTTGCACAATGTTCTCCTTATCCGTGCTAGCCTTCATCGTTTGCTCCATTATTTCCTGCTCAGCTAGTTGATTGAACATATTGCTATTAAGCTGAAAGTTGTTGCCTTGACTTATGACTTGATTCTCCTCACTGGTCTGTGGGTTCTTTGGAGAAGAACTCCCATTGATGTTGTTTTTGCCTTTCCCTTTTTCTTTTATCCACTTGTTGACATCCTTCCTCCAAGGTAGATGTGGAAGCCTTGGTGCCTTGTTTGTCGCTCATATTTATATCGACTTCCATTTGTTGTGTTCCATGCTTTGTACTGACAGTGCTAGAAGTGGTCTTATTGGAACTATATATGTTGCCTTTGTTGATCGTGTTGTTGTTGTTTCTCTCAATTGTTGGTTCCTCTTTTCTTCTTCTGCTAGCGCCTTATTTTGGGTATCCACATGATCAATTTTGGGGGCACATTGACAAACCTCCCTTGTGTGACCTTGGATTCTAAAATGTGAGCAAAATAGGGGCACTGTTTCGCATTCAATTTTTTGATTGAATGTCTCCAAGATACCTTCTGGATTCTGAATGGCCACCTACACTTCCATGATTAGAGGTTTCAATAAATCTATCTCCGATTCTCATTTTTTCCGTCGCTGGTCTGGTTTTTGTCTGAGGGGTTTTATCGATTAAAATTGGTGTTCCAACAGGACCAACAATCCTATAGAGAGCTTCCCACTCGTAGTAATGCCATGGGAGATCTGGTAGATTGATCCACACCGGTGCCTTCAGCCCTAGGGCTCCTCAGTATGTAGCCTGATCTTCTAGGTTGGGATTTTCCCTCAAATTCACAACGTGAGTGTTAATGTTGTGGTTTCTTTGGGAATTTGTGGTAAGGGGTGGGAAATTTGTAACATCTGGTGGATCTAGGGGCTTGTGTGAGCTCGTTCCTAGCGGAGGAATGCAGAAACTCATGACTGAGTTCCGAGGGAGATAGCCGTTTCCAGCTAGATATTACCGTTATCGAAGAGAGAGAATGGGCAGGAAAGGGAAGAGAGAATTTTGGGCGATTGGTATTCTTTATCCTTAATAGTGCATATGGGCTCTTAAACACAGGCCAAGTTGATACTTTTATAGCTGGTTGATTCATTGACACAGATGAATGTGAAGAAACTAGAGTTGCATAAGCGTCCATTTGCCAAGGACCACTGCTGTTGGTTATGCTTGATACTCTTGTCCGATTGGAACTTGCTCTCCGTGTTGCTGCATCACTTAGAGTTGCATAAGATTGTTGGCCTTTCATGCTCTTCACATTTGATCCATGTTTTCCTTTTTCTCAAATAAGATTAGGAAAAGTGATATATGAAATATATTATAGTTATGCTACATATTACAAATAATAAAAATATTCATATAAAGTCCTCAATATTAGGACTATTTATGTAATTTAAATAAGGAAAGATCTAATAAGTAAAACTTTAGTTATTTTAACTCTATTTTTTAGAGGGTAAAGAAGGTGAACGACATTTTCACTAAGGGTTTTTGTGCTTTTAATATAATATAGATAGAGATAGATAGATAGATACATAGATAAAATATGAGAGCTTGTCTAGTGCCACAAATAAATTCTCAATTTTTGTCACCAATATAACATTGAATGTTATTTTAATTTCACAGTCGTGAACTACATTGTTTTTCTCATTTTGAGTTGGGCATGCATATTCTTGAATCCGACCAAAATACAAGAACATATTTTCATCAGTAAAGACATATGTTTTGATTAGCTAATGTTAGGTCTCATATGCTAAATTTTCAATGCCACATGGAGGTCCTTTACCTATATATTAGTACATTTTTTCAGCAGTGGTGGCTTCACGCTTTGATTTCTCTGTGGAACATAAACTTCAGCTGCATTATACCTGATAGTCACATTAAACCTGGTTTCTTCTATGATTTTATCAAACCAACTTTAGTAATTAGTAGCAGTAATTGCCTAACATGTGTGCACCATGTGCAGTTCCTCCAATGATTTTTTGCTATTTATTTATACCTGACGAGCATGATGTAATATCAGCCAAAAACAAAAGCAATCTCAACCATGGATCGAATGAAGAAACGTAGCGCAAACCGACTAACATCGTAAATTATTGGAAGTAGATATCCAAACAATTATAAACTCCAGTGGCTGATACCATTCCCTTTTTCTTTACAATCATGCTAATTGTTCCTCAATCATTTTCTTGTTTATCATGCTCATTGCTTCCCCAACTCCAATTCTAAAACCTGTTATATAGTGCTGCATACAAGAAAGCCTGAAGGAAAAAAAGTGATCATACCGCTAAAGCAACCTGTAAAAATAATATGATTATTTAGCTGCAATCTTGAACAAGAATATATAACTATTAATATACATATATGTACATACACACCAAAGCTCTAATAAATATTATTGGCACGACCTTTCAATTTTTTCAACTAATGGAAACAGTCTCTTAATAACCAACAAATATTTAACAAGAAGACGTATGGAATTCTAGACCCAATAAGATTTATATCCCAAAGTGTAGTAAATTGGCGCCTCCTCGTTTGATTTGAGCCAATAGTTTTATTTAGAAAGGACTTGGACTCTACCACTATTGAATTACTTTTTATTTTTTATTTTTGTACATTAGTGTTATAGTTATTATAAAGGGTATAAAAGTCGATCGATATGTCGCGAATATTTTTATTTTCAATATTTGGCGTGGAACATTTATGCTTTTATAATTATAATATAAATTATCTATATAATAATAGTTAATTACTAGAAGGCAAGCGAAAATCGAAACTAGTGGCTTGATAAGAATAGTGGTAAACTGAATCATTAATTAATAATTTGAATTTATACAATAAGATTTAATGAATTTTGATCTAAAGATTTAACTAAAAATGAGAAAGGAGGCAAGTTGTCATCTTAAAACTTTCCTTTATGACCTACAATACGAAAAATTAACAGCTAAGAGTCGGTATTTTGTAGACTAACACCACTACAAACAAACGAAATCAAGCTATATAATTGCCCGTAAACAGAATACCTCAGTTAATATTTATCAAAATATTTTACTTACAAATGCAATTTAAGTTTTAGTAGCATTTAATGTCAAACTATGTTCTAGTAAGGATTACGCACCCCTCAAACTCTCAACTTTTTTTTTTTAGGATGACTATTTGAGTTCCAAACTCAACACCTTCACCCATCTTTCTAACTACTTAATTCCAGGGAATAGATAAAGTTGGTACTCTTTCATTAGATGTTTAAGAATAGTTTTAAGAACTCTTAAAACGAATCTACCACATTTTTTCTATGCAGTAAAACAAGATATTTGTGGCGATTTGGATACTCTAAGTCATGCTACAAAGACAAAAAACAACCAAAATTTGATCCTGGGACGATCCTTTCACATACGAGCAATCAAGTCTAGATAAAGACTCTTCTTCATCTATATTTCTCAAAGTTACACTAGTTCAACTCTAGATATGTTGTGTAGATCTAGTCCCTTTATCTATATTACTCAAACTTCAGCTGGTCCAAACTTAGAAAGGTAGTGAACAAAGGCTCTTTTCACACTCTACTATGTCAAATGCACTTCCAGTGATCACATTAGATTCCTACAAAATTGCATAACTCTCAGGACAACTTATCAAAAATATTCCACCAAAAAGGAAGCAATGATACACAACATATGTAACTTTGCAACATATTTCTTCATAACTTCAGATCGCCACCGAACTCAATCATCATTCTTAGGCTCGTAATAAAAAATAAGAAGGGAGCCAAGTTGTCATTTTAAAACTTTGTTTTATGACATAGAATAACTAACAGCCAAGAGTCGACATTTGAAACCTCTTACTCTCCTTGTTTGAATAACCAAATGGATTGCATCGGAATGCACGACTTGAGCTGATAATTCTATTTAGAAAAGACTCGGACTCTACCACTATTGAAATACTTTTTCATTTTTGTACATTAATGTTATAGAAATATCTAATGAATAAAAGAGCATAAAAGTCTATCAATATTTCGCGGATATTTTCGTTTTTCAATATTTAGTGTGAAACACTCGTGATTTTATAATAATAATTATAATATAGATTATCTGGATAGTAATAGTTTACTCGATCCAAATATAGAAGGCAAAATAAAGTCGAACTAGTGGATTGATAGAATAGTGGTGAAGCGAATCATTAATTAATAATTTTGAATTTATATAATAAGATCGAAACTAGTGGATTGATAGAATAGTAGTGAAGCGAATCATTAATTAATAATTTTGAATTTATATAATAAGATTTAATTAATTTTTATCTAAATTTATTTATGACATTGGTGTTTGAACCATCTTGCATCCATCTTTATCCTTCACAAAAACTTATGAAATATTTTAGGAAATATTGAAGGTTAACGTAATATCTTTTTAAATTCTCATCACCTAGTAATTTCGTTTTTACCAAGTAGAACGTCAACATTAAATTTCCACAATTTAGAATAGTTCAAAACTATTTTGAAGTCAAAAAGAAAAAGCTTCTTAAATGTTCTTTTTTCCCCCCTTCAAATTCTCACTATTTTCACCCTTAAGTAGAATGTCTAACAGTTTTATACGTTTGAATAATTCAAATATATTTTAAAGTGAAAAAATAATTTGGTCCACTTTGAGCATTCAATTTTTTAGGTACTTCCTATACATGGTATTGTATGGGCCAAAAATATATTTGATATAGGCAAGCCATGTCAGCATTATGATAGTCTTCATCGGCCGCCACATGCTATTAGTAAGGTATCAACAAAGATCTGCCCTAGATCGAAGTGGCCTCAGAGCGATGAAGAGGTCGAAGAGTCAACAAAGATCAAAGTCGTAAAGTCATCGTAGATAAAGGTCAAAGTCGAGCATCTTAGACAGAGTTATAACTACTAGTTTTAATATAGGACAAAAAGAGAATATTCTGATGAATATTTTCTGCACATGTACTATTAGGGTTTCTAGGAACATGTTTCCTATAAATAGAGAGAGACACAATGATAGAGGGCATGGGATATTCACTTGTAAGAAAACACATTGACTTTATAGAGAGAATCTAGCCATATTATAAGCATAGAAATATAACCTTTTTACTAAGATTGTTGTCTAACTTTTTAATTTGATCCAAGAACAACCTGAGTGTTCTAAGACTCATCAATCATTCATCGTTGTCAGAAAGAATATCCACGGATCTCACCACTTTTCAAGTGACTCACACATATCTATTTACTTAAATGCCATTCAATGCTACCTATTATTATTTAATGCTATCTTGCATCTTTTTGGATCATTGAATACTGTTATTATTGCTCATCTTCATAATCATTCGGTCAAATATACATATTATCTGTCATAAAATCGATAACCTTATCTTTTGGATATTATTATTAGCTAAGATTGACTCTATATTACTTAAATCTAATTGGTTGAACCCAAATCTAAATTTTTGGGTCAAACAGTTTGGCGCCGTCTGTGGGGACTTCTTATATAATTTTTTACTTTTCTTTAGATCTATAACTCACATGAGTCACTAACCTAACAAACCATAAGATCTTTCTCTTTCTTTGCACGTACGAAAACCTACATGGCGGATAACCAAGGAGATAGGACTAAATTGACATGTGACTTCCTTGGAAACCTGATAAATGCTATCAATGAGAGCTGTGAAACGCTAGGCGATGATGTGGCAACCACTGCCTCCCCCAGGTGCGGGAGGTCTCCTCCCCCATTGCAGCATAACAAAATCAAATGGAAAAGGGGCCTCCGCGTCCACAGGAGAAGGGACACCACCAGCCATGAAAAAGCTCCTCGAAGTGTGGTTGACTGATACGCTAGTAAGCGTGCTCAACAAACCCACTCCACGCACGATTATAGAGACCGCAAGAGCCCATATAGTGCAACGAATAGACGAACATGGCGACCAACCAGACCCTCCAACACCAGGTATAACTCACAATGTTACTAGCAATATAGTGATAGCGTCCTTGACGTTGTGCTAAAGAGGATGGAATAAATAGTGAATGAAAATAAAGTGCTTAGATATCAAATGAAAGAACACCATGAACGAGTCGACAACATACCGAGCGCCCATATGCTACTGCCGAAGAGGGATGTCGATAGATTCATAGAGCACTCGTACAACAAGGAAGCAACCCCGCATTCCATACCAATGACCTTCAAAATGTCGCCATATCTCAGGATATACGACGGAATGACAGAACCCGAAGATCATATGACTCATTATATCACCACCGTGAAGGGCAACGACCTTACCAAGGAACAAGTGTCCTCTATTTTGTTGAATAAATTTGGAGAAACCCTTACGGGGTGGGCATTAACATGGTACTCATAGTTACCAGCCCGCTCCATAGAACTTTCGAAGAAATGGCCGATAAGTTCATAATGGCGCATGCCAGAGGCAAGAAAGCTGAAGCAAGAATAAATGACATATTTACCAATAAGCAGTCCTTGGGAGAGGGAATAAGGGACTTCCTTTCCCGATTCAACAGGGTAAGGATGACCCTACCAAACATGTCCGAGGGGATGGCGGTCGTGACTTTTCAGAGTGGGTTAAGTAGAGAGGGTTTAAGAGAAACTAGAAAATTGATAAGTCGGTTGATGAAATATCCTCCAACTACTATGCTTACTGTGCCAAAATCCGAGTAGATGATAATGACCTCTACGAACCAACTCGATACCAACTCGATGACTCATCTCAATATAAGCCGAGCCAAGGAAAGAACGAAGAGATAACATGAGGAGGGACCACCCGGTCTTACGACCCAACAAGGAACCACATCAGCCATATGTCAGGGCCCTCGCCCCGTCTTCTTTCCTCTATGATGAAGGCCCATCCAAGCCGAGGACGGGTACTCACCGGAATGAGAGAGGTATGCTCCCTTGTAATATGCTCACAATTTCTTTGTGTCACCTATAGAAATAGTCTATGCCTTGGAAAAACTCGGAACGAAGGTGAAATGGCTGCCCAAGATGAGGTTCGACTCGAGCATTAGAAAATCCGACGCCTTCTGCGAATTCCACCAGGAGCGGAGACACAAGATAGAAGACTGCATTGCCCTCAGGCAAGAGGTTGTGAACATGTTACAGTAGGGACACCTCAAAGAGTTGCCGAGCGACAAGAGGAGAAACAACTTCGCCAGAGGACGTGAATGCCAAGGCCCGCCGAAGCCACCGTCACTAGCTCACACTATCAAGATCTTCAGCGGCAACGATGACGCCTCCATCAACGGCGTTAGATTCAATGCCACGCATAAGCTCAAAAGATGTATCACCCATGAACGGTATGACGGACTCATGGAAAGTATCGTCTTCGACGAGTAAGATGCCGACGGTTTGAATTTCCCTCATAATGATGCTCTCGTCATTATTTTGAGTTTTTTAGATATTGATGCCAAATGTATCATGATGGACGATGGGAGTGGAGTGAGCATTATCCATCTCTGAGTCCTCATCCAGATGAGATTCGAGGAAAAGATAGTACCACATTGCATCACACTAACCGGTTTTAATAATGCATTTTAATAGACATCATGAGAAATTACACTCCCCGTCTTGGCCGGTGGCATAGCGTTGGAGCCGAGATTTCACATCGTGGACCAGGCCACCGCATATAATGCCATAGTAGGACGACCATGGATACATCGCATGAGAGTCGTCCCCTCCAGCTTATACCAAGTAATCAAATTCCCCACACCTTAGGGGATATTCAGCGTACGGGGAGAACAACGCACGTCCCAGGAATGCTACCGCATCACCTTAGCCAGCACAACCCAACAGAAAAAAACAAAGAAAAAGACCTCGAGGTCGACACAAGAAGAGACAAGGAACGTCATCATGGATCCTGAAGTGGTTGAAGCCGCGGACTCGACTGTAGAGGACCTCGACCCTGTTCAATTAGATCCCAGCAACTACAGCAAAAGGTCCTACATCAACTGTAATCTTCGAGAATCGGGTAAATTTTGGTCAATTCTTAATAACTAATGCGGATTTGTTTTCCTTCAGCCATGCAGATATGCTGGGCATCCCTAAGGAGATCGTCACACACAAACTAAATGTCAATCCACTCTACCCCGGGGTAAGGCAGGCTAGATGAAAATTCTACCCCACCATCAACGATGTTGTCCACGAAGAGGTGGAGAAACTATTAGAAAATGGCTCCATCTGGGAGTCGAAATACTCCAAGTGGATCACCAACGTAGTGATGGTAAAAAAGAATAATGGGAGATGGCGGATATGTGTAGACTTCACTAACTTGAACAAAGTGTTCTTGAAGTATTCATTCCCGTTACCACATATCGACCAACTCATCGACGCAACGGCTGGGCACGAGCTGTTAATTTTTTTGGACGCGTACTCAGGCTTTAACCAGATACTTATGGAAGAAGAGGACCAGGAGAAAAACACGTTCATTACCCACCGAGGAACATATTGTTATAGGTTCATTCAATTTCAGGCTGAAGAGCGTAGGAGCTACCTATCAAAGATTGGTCATGAAATTTTCAACGATCATCTCAGCAAGAACATGGAAGCATATATCGACGACATGCTGGTATGGAATGAAACTAAACCCAGAGAAGCGCGTTTGGCGTAGTCTCAGGAAAGTTCTTGGGCTTCTTAGTGTCAAAATGGGGGATTGAGGTCAACATAAACCAAATCAAAGCCATCGAAAGGATACCGAGGCTCCTGACTACCAAGAAGCAAGTCCAAAGGTTGACTAGTCGAATCGCCCGCATTATCGAGATTCATCTCGCAATCATATGATAGATGCCACAAATTTTTTGGCATACTCAAAAAGGATAACAGTCTCGAGTGGACGCCGAGTGAGTACAGGATCGGCAGGAAATTAAGGCGTATCACTCATCACCACCTATGCTCTCAAAGCCCAAACCTGGGAACATCTCCTCGTCTATCCGGCCGTCTCCGAAGTGGTAATACATGCAGTCCTAATCCGAGAAAGTAAAGGTACGCAATCTCTCATTTATTACATTAGTGAAATACTCATCGACACAGAGACGAGGTACCCACACCTCGAGAAACTGGCCCTAACACTTGTCATAGTTTCACGATAACTTAGACCTTATTTCCATTGCAACCCTATCTCGGTTGTTACCACCTTTCCTATGAGAGACATTTTACATAAACTCAAATTATCGGGGAGGCTGGCCAAGTGGGCCATCGAGCTAAGCGAGCATGATATCACATATCAGTCGCGGACATTGATAAAGCCGCCAGTTCTCGCCGACTTCATCGCAGAATTCAGCCCAAATATAATGCTTAAGGTCAAGAAGGATACCGTTCAAGATTCCCTCCAAACACAAGACCTCTAGGTCCTATACATTGACGGCACATCCAACGCTTCTGGATCCGAACTAGGACTCGTACTCGATGTCCCTACCGGTGAAGTAATTCGCTAGTCCATAGGATGCCCGGATATGACTAACAACGAGGTCGAGTATGAGGCCGTAATTGTAGGATTGAGACTAGCACTTAAGTATGGGGCTAAGAGATTAAAACTCTATCGTGATTCCCAGCTCATAGTCAACCAAGCCACAAGGACTTTCCGAATCAAAGAACAAAGGTTGCAAAAATATCAGACCGAGATATGTACACTGCTGCCCAAGTTTGACGAATGCCAGCTCTACCAAATCCTGCATGCACAAAATGTTGAAGCGGACGGCCTCGCCAAGTTGGCCGCAACCACCAAAATCCTCACAATTGAGGATAAAATTTTAATCCACCTCCTCAACTCATCGCTAGACCAAATCGAGGTAAGATCTGTAAGTTTAACCTGGGATTGGTGCACTCGTATAATCGCCTAGTTGCAGGACGGCACACTCCCAAACGACAAGAAAGAAGCCAAAGAACTATTAATGCAGGCAGCCATATACAACCTCCTCCACAACGACCTATACAAGAGGACATACGGTGGCCCTCTGGCAAAATGTTTAGGCTCAAACCAAACCCAGTGCGTCCATGAAGGCATTGAAACTATAATTCCGGAGATCGAGCGCTCGTTAGGTGTCTCATACGGGCAGGATACTACTGGCCCACTATGAAAAAAGATGTCTCGAAGTTTGTGAAGAAATGCAAGAAATGTCAGAAATACGCCCCAGTAATTTACCAAGTAGGCGAACATCTCCACTCAGTTACCTCTCCGTGACCATTCATCAATTGGGGAATGGACATCGTGGGCCCCCTCTCAACAAGGCGAGGTAATGTATGATTTTTTTTAATTTTAACTGAATATTTCTCTAAATGGGTGGAAGTAGGAGCGTTCGCCAAATACGCGAATTGGAGGTGATCACCTTCGTACGGAGAAACATCATCTGTCGATTCGGCCTACCCAAAGAGATCAGTTGCGACAATGGACCCCAGTTCACGGTAAAGAAAATTGTCGAATTCTTTGAGAAATGGCATATTAAGAGGATACTTTCAACCCAGTATAACCCAGCGGGTAACGAGCAGGCAGAGTCCTCCAACAAGTCCATATTAAATATCACGAAGAAAAAGCTCGAAGACGCTAAGGGACTGTGGACGGAAATACTCCCAGAAGTATTATGGGCTTATAGAACCACCCCGAAAACAATCATAGGAGAGACACCCTACTCTCTGATCTATGGAACTGAAGTAGTCATACTGGTCGAATTCGGAGAACCTAGCTTAAGGTATTCCCACAAAAGCGGTACTATTAACGACAAAAATAGAAGGCAAGATCTCGACGAGAATGACGAACAAAGAGATATGGCGTACATAAGGATGGTCGCCCAAAAGCAGCAAGCGGAATGATACTACAACAATAAAGCAAAGGCCCAACCTCTCAAATTCGGGGACTACCTACTCAAAGCCAAGACCCAAGAAAACACAAATCCACGAGAAGGCAAACTAGGAACAAACTGGCACGGTCCGTACAAAGCTAATGCCAAAGAAAATAAGGGTTCGTACCAACCAGAGACAATGGAAGAAAAACAATTACCAAACAATTGGAACACCATCCACATCAAATACTTCAACTTCTAAAAGAAAGAAGCACCCCCAAGTCGTACTCTTTTCCCTCACTTGATTTTTTCCCATTGGGTTTTCTCAAGGAGGTTTTTAATGACGCGACAAAAGGGACACTTCGAGTCGAAGTATGTGAAAGAAGGACCTTTTTCTCTTTCATTGCCTGACTCCTTAATACTCTCTAAGCCGAACAATTCAGGGACTAGATGGACTAAGACTCGGACGGGAATGCCAGCCAATGCCCATTTGTACCTTTCTCGAATCATGTAATTAGAGAAACAATGACAAAGTAATAAAAACTTGCGTTTATCAAAACCGCCTTATCAAAAGGTTAAGTTCGACTCAGCTCGAACGACACCTTTCGGCCCTCGGCCTCACATTGACAAAATGTTAAGTTCGACCTAGCTCGAGCAACACCTATCAGCCATCCGCCCAAAATTTAAGGAAAGGTTAAGTTCGACCGAGTTTGAAAAACACCTATCGGCCCTCGGTTGCGATTTAATAAAAGGTTAAGTTCGACCCATCTCGAACAACACCTATTGGCCCTCGGACCACGATTTAAGGAAAGGTTAAGTTCGACCGAGTTCGAAAAACACCTATCAGCCCTCGGCCGTGATTTAATAAAAGGTTAAGCTCGACCGAGTTCTTGTAACACCTATCGACCTTCGGCCCATGATTTAAGGATAGGTTAAGTTTGACCCAGCTCGAACAAATACCTACCGGCCCTCGGCCACAACTTGGAAAAAGATCAAAATCAACCAAGTTCAAACAACACCTATTAACTAAATCTAAATGAAGAGGCACACCTGAACTATATAAACAAAGGGAAGATATGGCCCATAAATATTCGTCAACAAGGTTATGACCAACTTGAAGATAACGACAATAAAAAGAGAAAAAATCATAACAAGCAAATAACAAAAGCAGAGTATATAACTGCAGAAACAAGTGACAGGTATGGAAGAAGGTGCAGAAAACAAATTAAATATTCATATATGAATAAAGAATTCATTACAAGGGCTCTCAAAAAAAAGTCTAAAAGAAATACTACTGGCCCTCGCCATCACGGTCCTCTGCACCCCCATCATCTCAGTCCCCGTCATCCTCGCCACCTTCTCTCTAAGGATAAATGGTATCATATCAGGCGTCCTCCTCAAGCCGGTCTGCACCCTCTTCCCCGTCCTCCTCGTTAGGTCGAGGCATGGCGGGATCATATCCACACGCGACCTGAGCTTCACGAGCCTTAACCTGGGCATCCTCAAAGGCAACCTCATAAACGGAGCGCGCTGCGTGCAAGTCCTAAAACACATCCAACCGGGCCTCGGCAAGGATCCACTCTTTATATAAATCTCGAGGCACACAGGGTAAATCAGAAGCGTTGGAAGAGGATAGTCGTGCAAGTAGTTGAGCTTTCTCGGCCTCTAGAGCGGCCACTCGGTCATGAAGGTCAGAGTTCTCCTTTTCCAGCTCCCGGATCCTCTCCTCGATCCGGTCCTCCTTAGCCCTCGCCGTTGATTGATCATTTTCCCGCTCGACCCGAAGAGTCTTATTTGCCAACTCGAAGATCTCCGCCTTCCTCTAAGCATCCAAACGAGTGGACTCTGCCTTATCATGTTCCTTCTACTTCTCGGCAAGCTCGCCGTTGAGGGCTTCCAACTGAAATTGGCCTTTTCAAGCTGTCCTTGCAACTTAAGCACTTGGCTTGAAGATCACTACACTGGCCTCTATGCCCCTACTAAACTCAATCTCCTCCTCTCTACTCCTCAACGTCCCTTCAAGGACGCTGCACTTCTCTGTGGCCTGCACCAACTCCTCATTCCTCTTCTTCAAATCCTCCCTCCGCGCATGCACATCGCCTCCCTCTTAAAGCCGACTTCAGAGATCTCGGTACTTGTCGCGAAACTCGGTGTATTTCTTTTTAATCTTCACGAAGATCTCTTTGTGCAATTTCTCCCCTCGGACGCTCTCAATTTCAAGAAATCACCATCTGCACAAAAAAAAAAGAAGGTTAAAACTTGGAATGTTCTAAAGAGTTAGGAAAGAGTCATCAGAACAGAGAGGGCTGAGGGCAAGGACTACCTCCCTAGTGTCCACCAACAAGTCACGATCCATTGGGATTGAGATAGTCCTCGAACCCCCCTCCAACCTCACCTCAAGCTGGGTGAGACCCTCGTCAATCATTCCTAGGTCATCCAACTCGACATCAGAATCTGATTCGTTTCCCTCTCTCGCAACACTCTTTCCCCTATCTTCAGTAGGCAAGCATGCATTAGCGGTGGTTCGAGAGGTTGAAGCCTCCTCTTGCTGAAAGAGTTCATGGCCGCCAGCAGCCACCTCTTCGGTCTCCCTCTCCTCGAAATACAGGGATACACCTACATCAGCCTCCACCGGCATCGGGGCCTTGAGACACGATTCAACATCTTCATTCACAAAAATGGTCATCGTCTCATGCAGCATAAAATCCCTTTCCACGACAGTGACGGCTATAGAGACTACGTCACCCACGTCCACAAACCTCCTTTTTTGAGGTTGAAGATCCCTGTCACTTGGTGAGTGTTCATTGTCCTCATCAATAAGTAAAAATTGAGGAGGGGTATAAGTCGCAATGGCCAGAATAGAGACAGGGGCAAAAGCAACAACAACTAGAGTTGGACGAAAGCAGGAGTGGCTATGGCCGAGGTAGGGGCGGGGACTGAAGGTGTAGTATCCCTCCTCCCCCGGATTGAGGGTACGGGGGCCCTCAACCTCCTTGTAGACCCTCTGACCGAACCTAAAGAAAAATTGGAAAGGAAAAAGTCAGCAAAAGAAACAGATGTAGACGAAAGAACCACGACGTTGACGGTAGGGAAGAGATTACATGCCGAGGGAAAAGACGGCTTAATCTCTGAGAGAACCTCGACCAATCACGTATCCCCTCTGTATGAGGAAGGATCTATCTGACCCAGTTGGCAATATGGGTCACCATCTAAAGGGGTCGAATAGTAGCTACAGAAAAAGGGGAGCTGGTAAACCAACCCACAACAAGAAAAATGCTAAAAACAAAAAATATATAAGCGAGTCGAGCACTTACAAGTAGGGTTCTAAGCCTCAGGAAAGCCGGCAGCAACAAACACTCTAGCCTCGGTCCTGACAAAGAAATAGTCAAGCTAGAAATGCCGACTAGCCTTGTCATCCATCCTTACTACCAAACATTACCTCCCGCAATGGTGAAGATTCAGAAATGTCCCTTGATAGAAATGAGGGGCGAAGAGATGGATCAGGTGGTGTACTGTTATATCGACGTCGGCCAATTCGGAAAATTTGTCAACATTTTGACCACCTTACAGATATAAGGGGCAAGCTAAATTGGGCATACATTGTAGTAGAAGCATAACTCGTCTATCAACTGTAGCAAAGGGAAAGAATAGATGATTACGAACGGATATACGTAAAGGGCGCAGAATCCGGGATAATGAACCAGCACTTCATCGTCGCCGTAGAGACCAAATCCGTGTGACCAGGTAGGACGAGCCTAGACTTGAATTCGTCTAATCTCTCAACTATCATCGTAGATTTGAACCTCTCTGTCACCACTTGCGGCGCCTTTTGGAAGTCAGGTTTAGTGTCAGGGTATTGAGGAATGATCTCCTCTACGGTAGGAAAAGTTTCCTCCTCAACGGAAACTCCGACGTCTTCCCCCTGGTCAGGGAAAATAACATCTAGAGGGATAGAATGATCTTCCATGTGAATATCTTATGGGAGGTCCGACATTGTCGTGAAAAGAGATAGAGAAGCAGAGAAAGCAATAGAGAAGTGAAAAGGTTCTACGAAGGAGAAGAAGAAGCTTTGTCTATGAAGTAGAAGGAATGTGGAAAAGTTTCAAATCAACAAACCACCCTTATTTATAAGGCTTGAGGGTACCATAATCAAAACGACAAGCCATGGTTAGCACGAAGATCGAAACGACAAAACTAATTAAGGGTCACACGTGAATCAACGTAACGCGTCGGGAAACGACGTCATCATGACGCATGACATTATGACATCACTCCTCTTCTTGGACCAAAAATTTCTAACATACTTCCCGGGAAATTCCTCAGAGAGCCATGTTGCCTGATCTTTACGACGACTACGACCTGTATAGCGAGCTTGATAAGCTCGACCAAAAACAACATTATCCACTTATTGACCTCGCCCGTGAGGACGACCTCGATAATTGGAAGGACTAACTGTATGGGTCAAAAAATATCTTTGATATAGGCAAGCCACGTCACCACCATGATAGCCTTCATCAGCCGCCACGTGTTATCAGTAAGGTCTCAACAAAGACCTGCCCTAAGTCGAAATAGCCTCGGAGCAGTGAAGGGTGTAGTTGAAGAGTTAGCAATGATCAAGGTCATGAAGTCATCGTAGATCAAGATTAAGGTCGAACATCTTAGATAGAGTTATAACGACTAGTTTTAAGATAAGACACTAAAGAGAATATTCTGGTGGGTTTCTAGGAACATGTTCCCTATAAATAGAAAGAGACATAATGACAGGGGGCATGAGATATTGACTTGTAAGAAAATACATTGACTTTATAGAGACAATCTGGCCATATTATAAGCATACGAAAATAACTTTTTTACTAAGATTCTTGTCTAACTTTTTCACTTGATCCTAGAACAACTTGAGCGTTCTAAGGCTCATCAATTATTCATCGTTGTCAGAAAGAATATCCACATATCCCACCTCTTTTCGGGTGACTCACATGTTTCTATTTGCTTAAATATCATTCATTGCTACTTATTATTATTTAATGCTATCTTCCATCTTTTTAGATTATTGAATATTGTTATTATTGCTTACATCATTACCATTCGGTCAAATATACATATTATATGCCATAAAATCGGTAACTTTATCTTTTGGATATTATTATTAGTTAAGATTGGCGATATTTTATTTAAATTTAATTGGTTGTACCCAAATCTAAATTTTTAGGTCAAACAGGTATCCGTTAGTATTAGTCAAAGAATTTGCTCTTACTGATAGTTATTGTGAGAACTCCTTAGTATTAAACATCATAAGTGAAATTTGTTACCCAAGATTTAATTTGTTGAACGGCTGCAAACATATTTGTCTTAGAGCTTATTTGAGTGTAAAATTATGATAAAGGGAAGTAAAAGTTTAGTTTACTATTAGCATTATTTTTTTTTTAAAAATTTAAATATTTATTATAAAAATTTGAATTAATTATTTTTATTTAATTAAAGTATAAAATATAGAGTAATATATATATATATAAATTTTTAATCTATAAAATATAAGTATATAAAAGCAATAATATTGGTAGGAATATATGCGCGTACAAGTTATGTATATGAAAAACACTATCAATTCTTGAGAAAATAACAAACTACGTAGTATTGCATTATGCCAACTATACTATATGCATATGCCAAAAAAACTTGTTTAAATAAACTACAAATTGTGAGATCATATAATATTGGTATACTACAAAAGTAAAAAACCTATACCTTATGAACAAGTGCTTGAATTTGGTGATTAACCTTTTTATTTCAAACAGTAGGACGAAGAAAAGAAAAAATGGCAAAAGAGAAAAGAAGAGATCTATTTATAGTAGAGAGACTATTCCAAATAGAAATAAGAGAAGAATAAAAATTTGGTAAAAATAAATGAGAAGAACCGGACGGTGTGAACAACTATTTTTTGACCACACCCAAATTCTATACTATTTTTTGCTATAAATATTAATGTTATATCTAATCTTAATATTTTAAATTTTTATCTTACTCTTAATAGGTTCTATTTAAGAAAATTAAAAACAACAAAAATATTCACATTCTTAGAATATAAGATTTTTTCCTATGTTTAAATAGAAGAAAATATATATATACATGTGTATCTTATCTTCTTTTATTCAATAAAAAAAAAGTTAAGAAAAATAAACTTAAATAATAATAAAAAAAAAAAATAATAATAAATAAATAAAAACGGAAAAAATAAAAATAAAACCACCCAAACACCCCACTCCCTCACATCTCTTCCCCCCACTCCACCCAAACACCCCACTCCCTCACACCACTTC